>VZRN01005851.1:1490401-1531348 GCA_013397935.1 Dasyornis broadbenti | reverse complement strand
TTTTTTTTTTTTTTTTTTTTTTTGTGATTTACTGCAAATATATTCAGCATTTTGACTGATTAAATAGACCTTCGTCAACCTTGAGGGTCACTGTGTAGAGTATGTACATAGAAAATGCATCAGCCCATTGTACCCTGGCAGCTAATGAGATTGGTCGTTAAGTAAATGACACAAAGCCTACAAAAAAAGCTTAGCAGCTCACTAGAGTATCACAGAGTGTCCCTGCACACCACACAACGACACAAACAGTGGACTAACCTAGCCCACCCCTGCTTTATTCTACATCACTGCTTCCCTGATGTCAGCGTGAGAGGCAGAACAAAGGCTAAAAGGCACACGGTAAGTCAGTCTGACAATTATGCCCTAGGGAGAAAGTAGAGCAAATCTTAGCCTAACCATGGGGTTGAAAGTCCGTTTCTAGACAAGTAGGTCATAATGAAGGGATTTTTTTCCCCCCCTGTCACTTCATGAAGGGGAGAAAAATGTCTCTGGAATCAAGGTTGGGTTTGTTTCTTGTTTGTTTGTTTCCTTTTCTCTCTGTCTGATTTGCCAGCTTACAAAAGTTTCTGGAATTCCGAAAGTAACGTGAAACAGTATTTGTGAACTGGATATTTCTCTTACAGTCTAATGAATTAAATACTCTTTGTAGGAACTGCCACACAGTAATCATTGCTTCAGATGTACATTACATCTGATGAACTTTACAGACAGAAAGTTTCTTTTTACTTCTCTGTAAAAATCTGCTGAAAATGTGTTATATATAAGAATACAAATTTCAGTCCACTAGATAGCTACTTACACCCCTAAATCCCTGGTACAGTTATTACAAGTATGCAGACATAAATAAAGTTGCCACTATAATTTTGGGATTTTTAAAAAAGAATTTTACGTGATGTCTTTCTCTGTGCTGTCTTTTAAATGAGCTGAAATTAAACTGTTGAAGATAGCTGTTTAAGAGTTGCACAGTCATTACTTATTTTCTTTGCACAGAAGCAAAATGTTCAGCTGATATCTTAGAATAGCAGGTGCCTGCCTGTGTAACCAATGATAAAATCTTTTCTAGTAGTGTTTCAGTTTAGTACCTCAGGACCCTTTATTTTGCTGAAAAATGGCAACAGGAAGTTGCTGGAAAGTCTTGTTTGCATTGCTAAAATGTTTCTGTCTGCTTTGCACTTTGGAGGCTCAGGGGATGTTAGCTTCAAAACAACAAGATATAATTGCAAGATGCCTGTGTGAATTAAGCAATGCTTCTTCTCTCCTCCCTGCAAAACCACTGCAAACCATCTGGTTAAAGAATGCTTTATGAAATACAGGCAGTTAAAGAAGTGGGGTTTAGATGTCAGTCTGTATTACAATTGATCTTTTGTTTGGTTTTTGGGGTTTGGGGGTTTTTTTTGTTTGTTTTTTGTTTTGTTTTGTTTTGCTTGGCTTTGCTTTGCTTTGCTTTGCTAGACTTATTTAATTTAGAAGAAAACTTGTCAATATATGTGTATTTAGACCTATCAGGGTAACCTGTTCACTTAATTAAAACTCTTCACAGGTCACAGAAGTCAGTTCATTATGATATGTTTCTTACCCAGGAACATCCTTTTTACTGCATAGGCAATAGAATTATCACCACAGCTTAAAGACACTGAGACAAAATGTGACATTTCAACATATACATTTGATGATTCCTTGTAAAGGGGTATGAGCATATGCATATATACAAATCCATGTGCTCATAATTGTAAAGTTCACGTATGCAAAAAACTATATTCACCTATGGAGTATCCCAGTTACCTGACAGTATATAATAGGTATATCTGCAGTTATATCTGCTTTTGCATTTCCCAGTAGTTTCAATTTAGGAAATATAATGAGAAAGTAACCAAACTCAAGTAAAATTATGTATTTTATTTTATTTTCCATATATTTTAAAGTTGGTTACATCTCGGCAATGTTTTCCCTGTGTTATCTCAGCAAATATGAGATATTCAGCATCAGAAAACAAGCTTTCTTTGTAAGTACTATAATTCAAAACTAGATCAACAGAGATTTAGCAAGCTTCAGTCTTGCAACACAGTTTTGCTTTAAAATATTGTAATTGATATGAAGTTTTCAGTTTATTTTAACAGAAAATATTCCAAGATATTTGATGTTCAGGTGCATCCCCACAGCTTTTAAAAATTAGCACATCCCTGTGACATGGTCATGTATGCTTTTACGTACCTACACCAAGAGTAAATGGTATTTGAAATTTCAGCATTCACCTCATTAATAAGTTCAGCTGTTTATATTATTAAAAGCAAAGAGTGGTTTCACAGGGGTAATGCACACGCAGCAGTGTTACAGAAATCATACTGCTGTAATCTGATAGTTGCATTTTGTAATCCGACAGGTTAAGCCTCAGTAAGTTTTGGTAGTTTTTCACAGCTTCATTTTTTTCCTCTTGTCATTGCTTTTGTACACTTATGAGAAAAGACAAAGAAAACTTGATTTCTGATAATTAATTTCATTCATCTGATCTCCCTGATAAAGTATGAAACACTCCAGATTTTTAGAAAACATGTTTGACTCGACTTTTTGGACTTTACCATCCTATATGAGGCCTCTACCTTTATCTTAGTGCGCAGTTCCAGGGCACAACAGTATGAGCCGTGTATGCGGACCTGAAGAACTTTGTGGTACTATGCAGTTGATTTGAATAATTCTAATCCAGTTTTTTGCATGTTAGTATTTTTTCAAGCCACTAATCCCAAAATATCTAACATTCCTGACAAGCAAGTATCTCCAAAGTCACTGACAGTCTTCATGAAGGCCAGACGCTGTTGCTCCAAAATAAAACATAGCAGATAATATGCAGAATAAACTTTATATTCTACTATATCCACAAGAATATAGAGAATCTAGACCAAAGTCTGTTACTCAATGGATTGCTTTTGGAAGCGTATATATATACCTGGGACTGGGTCACGTCTTTGTAGTTATTGGGCGCATAGTTGTGGATTATTAAAAACTACATAAGCAAAACCAGTGTTTCTGGATTTTAATTATCTTGAAGTACTTCAGATTGCAGATAACGTTCAATTAATAGTAAAAAGGGTTGTCTCCCCTTTAACTGTTTGTAGCATTTACGTAAAATTTCTTTGGAGAATTGTTCTCTTTTATGTTCATGGAAGAGTTTCAATGGTACTAGCAACTATTGCCTTTCTAAGTAACAGATTTCTGGTTCAAAAAAAGGTGATAACCTAACAGTAAAAGTTACTTTAGAAGGAAAACAGGGTTTACCTTCTTGGATAGGTGAACACTGACAAAAATATTTATACACATGAGTGATTCCACTGAGGTGAGGTCGATGGCTCACTTTAATACAGTAAGGCAGATGTGTAAGTGTTTTTAAAGATGAGGGTTTTATTGATTTTCTTAAGAGATTCCAATAACATTTGCTAGCACATATTCCGGGTTTGGTTTCGTGTGTGAACTTTTCTCTTCACTAAAGCACTTTGGTATAAAAGCGCTGGATTTTAATTTAAAGGCATGTATTTGAACTCTGCTCCATGAGCTATTAGATTTTAAAAAATGCTTTAGAACTTTTCCAAAACACCGGTTCAAGTGAGGACTGGAGATCCCAATTTCTCCTTAACAGTGGTCTTCTTTTTGCAGGGGTAGAGTCACTAGGTCAGTTCCATAAATCTCAAGAGCAATGTTGACACTTTCGCTGCCCCTCCAGCCCCCAAGTTGAAGCACATGTACAGCGTCTGGATTGGCACAGCAAAAGAATAATGGCTCCAAAGGCACCGTTATGGACTATCAGGTCAATAATCCTTATGCTAAGAAGGATTTACATGATACAGAGTAATGGCTCAGTCATTCCTGAAGTAAAAATCCACTTTTTAATGAGCATAAAAATATTGTTTTGCACTCTTCACATCAGAGATACTATGGAAGTTAAAAAGACAAACATACACAACTTCCTGAAATAAAAGTTTTCATTTAAATGTTTGAATAAAATAAATGTTAAAATACTGTAGGTAGACAGCTACAGTATGCCAAACAGGGACTTTTTGGAAAATGTACTTATTACTCTCAAATCTTTTCTTCCTTACTATATTAGAAGAATTATAGGATGTGTGTATCCTGCCTTCAAATAAAATTTTTATGAGGCAGTCCAGAAATAAATTTGGCCTAGGTTTTATTTTTTTGTTTGCTTGTTTATTTGGTTTTTTGTTGTTGTTGTTGTTTGTTTGTTTTGTTCAATTTTTCTACTGTAGGATTTTCTCCTACTTCAGGCAGAGGTTTGACACAATCTAACACACATGATCTTGTTACAAAAGTTTGAAAGTAAGATCAGTGGTCATAGAAAACCACAGTTGTGATTTTTTTTCCTATTAATATATTTTCTTTTCTCTAATTTAATTTCTTGTGATTTGAAAAAAAAAAAAAAACTACAAAAAAAAAAAGGAAAAAAAAAAATCACCCACACACAAAATCTTTCTTAAATATCCCACATTCTGGGAAAAAATATTTTCTTCACTAATAATGTGGTTAACTTAGACTCCATAAGAGGCACGGAAAGTCACCAAATCCCAAACTGAATGAACGAGCACTGTGACAAAAATGAAGAGAATGAATACACATGACATTTTCATTGTGCCTCCAAAATTTTATAAAATTAAAGACCATTTTGAAGTATGGGTCTGATGGGAATCATCCTATATATAAGCATTCAACATTTAGTGAACAGAGCGCAATTGAACACATAAATCACACTAAATAGCATTGACACTTGGTCAAAAGAAACATATATTTATGGCTCAAGTGTATGTTCAAGCTAATCTATGGAGAACCTTGCCATTATTTTTGTGATAAACAGTACTGTCTACAAAAAGGGTTAAAGAAAATGCATTCTGTTGCATCTGCTTACTAAATCCCTTACTTTAGTAGAAATTCAAATTTTGTAAAGATTATTCGTTTTATTGATGCATATAATTATAATCACAAGCCATCTGCTGATTTGGCAGGCATGGTTAAAATTCTCTAACTCTCATAACCTTTCAAGTACAGTGCCCTTGGGACTCTATTTCACTTTTATATTTTGGAAAACATGTAGGGACAAACAAGAGAGGTCATCTGCCGAAAGTCAGACCTGTAAAACATTAAAAGAATAAAGATCATCATGACTGCTCTTGTTTTAATAGGAAAAAAGAATATTTTTTATTTTATTTCTCACTTCAGGAAGGATTATACTGGTTTTCATCGCACACTTTGGGAATTTGAATTTTTTTTCTAGGGATTAAAGCTCTCTCCTAACACCTCTGGGATATGGGTTCCAAGTTTAAACTAAAAGAACAAATATTGTTCAGTTTGGTTGCCACAGGTGAATTAAACGTATTTAACCTTGGCCTTAATTTTTCTTTTTACACAATTCTCATTGCATTTCCATTTGAAATGTTTTAACAAACACTATTTCAATTTTTTTTATTTGTTTACTGAGCTTCACAGAGAGGTACCTATCATATATTTAGCTTTTTCCTGTGAAGCTCAAAAGAGCAATTTGATTTAGAGGGCTACATCCAATAAGGCATAAAATGAATGGCTAACATTCTTTGCCATAGCCCTTTAGAAACAAATGACTTTATTTATATTAGCATATCATTGACTGGTGGTTAGCCACAGTTGCAAATGTTTGGGATTTTGGTCTGTGAGAAGTTTACTTCTCAATTTTCTTGTGTCCATCACCATGTGTAGTCAAAATATTTTATACTTGAAAGTTCTTTCTTTAAAAAAAAAAAATCTTTTTAGTTGTCATTGTGTCAAATGTGGTGTTACGCTGCTGCTTCTAGCCGAAAACAGCCACAAGGGAAAAAAAAACCCCAACCTCTAATGTGGTCTCTCTGTCAGAAATACAGAAATGATCCCATTCTTGCTAGTTGTAGTGTACTAACAATGCTGGTTTTTAAGACAAAGAGTGTTTTTGAGGGAAAATACAGGAAGGCAGAAAAACTTCATGGAGAATGGGGTAGTCCAGTGACTTCCTGGTATTAGCAGAAGGCAAGGGCAGTAACCTTTCAACAGAGTTGTCTTGGCTCATGCTGTATTGATGTGTATCTCACAGGGACAAAAGATGCAACTCTCACTTCTGTTTAATTAGTGTATCCGAAGGTCTGTATGCAACACGCATGCTGCTTTACTCCTTTTGGATGTTTGATTCTCACCCCACACCCTCATTATGAGAAGCAGGAGGGAAATGCACATGTTTAAAAGTGTCTTCACAGCTGAAACTAGGGAAACAGGCCGAGAGTAGCTCTGGTTTATTTCACAACCAATTAAGTATGACATCTGTTGAAACTCAGGAAATAAGTCTCCCTTCCCCCTGTTCATATACTTACTTAAGCTGCCAGTCTTTTGTTTAGATATGATGAATTTCATCAACAAGACTTTTTTCTTTGGGGTAAATACATGAAATAATAATAGTAATAATAGTAATAGTAATAATAATAATATGAGAAGAAGGATGTAAAATCTTTCTTTGCTTTGTTTTGTCTTTTACACTGCATTTCACTGAGTGCATATGACTCAGATCCGTTTGACACTCACAAATCAAGCAAAGAATTTTATCAATAATTCTTTGCCTAAACACCTAAACACTCACCTTACGTGCTAAAAAAAAAGGGCATGTTTGTGGCAAGCAATGTAGGCATGATGACATTTTAATTTTTGAAAATCTGGCTCTTATTAGTTCCCAAAGGCCAGCAAAAGTCACAAGAAGGAATTTGGGTTTTAATTTATTTGCTTTTATGGTTGAAAATTTGGCTCAGAACGGAAGACATTAAAAAAACCAGGGCAGGTGGAATTATGTGTGGTTAAAACAAACCAATACAAAAGAATTAAATGCAGATCCACTGTCACTGGTGACATCAGGTTTCTCCAGTGTGCAACAGTTCATAACAAACCAGACAAGAAACACAGATAAGATCTATTACCAACTTTTACTCATATCAGTCACTTTCCATTTATCAGACACTAATCCATGTGATGAATTTACTTATCAGGAAAACTTTTATTCCTTCATAAAATATTGTCCAATGCAAATACTAAAAAGATGGTATTTCAGTCCATACCAACCCGTAGAGTTCAGTTTCCCTCTGTTCTGCTTAGAACATGATTGTCTTCTTTCTACTACATCTAGATAAGGAATATTTACCATATCATGGTGACCCTTTCCTTTGCGCCTTGGCACTGGATTCTCCTGTGTCCCTGAAACCACACTGCTCATGTCAAAGTTATGGGTAACTCTCCTTTACTGTAAGTTTCACCATCGACCAATGCTCCCTTTTATTTGTTCTTCAGCTTCGCTTTGTTTGCCAGTTCTTTCCTACAAGGACTGGCACTGCCTTCGTTCCTGGAGGATGGTTCCCTACTCTGTTTCTCTTGCCTTCCTAGCCCTTTTTCGCAGCACAGCTCACCCAATATACATGTTATTTAAGGCATAAGATGCTGTTCAGTGATTGCCATAGGTTCCATTGTTAGGAATCACCATGTGGTGAAATGTCAGTGTGCACAGTGAAAGTGGCTAGACCTGAACCAGTCATCCAGATTCACTTTAGAGTCAGTGGAAAAAGACATTTCCTGTGTGCAATTCATCTCACCCTGAAGCAGAGTATGAAATGAATAAGATGGATCACACATCTACACAGCATCAGAGATGCTTGCAGGTTGCCTACAGGCTACACAGAAGCCTTGGGAATCCAGCAGTTACTGCCTCAGAAATATATATTTGCACTTCAGGCATGTAAAGTTATGAAGATGAATCCTGTCTTTCTCATCCAGCCGACAAACTGGACTTGATTTCTTCTTAAATCTTCTCTACACAGAAACATTTCTCACATTTTCATATAAGACAATGATATGGATAGTATGATATACCTTAGATCAAAAGTCTCCTCTTGCATATACATGAAATTGATGAAAATCTGTCTGCTCAGCTATTAATGGAGAGCAGAAAACAAAAGCGAATACCGTTGTGTGCAGCTCAGAGAATTAAATTTTCTCCTGAAAAGCGGTTTTCACAAAAGGGAAGATGTCATTTCTTTGCTTTCTTCTTAGAAGGTATTATATTTCCTTAAAGAAAAATGTTTTCTTTCTCAAAAGTGCTTCTTGAGAAAATAATGAGAACCAAACTGTAAGGATTTAACACTATCCATTAATTCAAAAATACCTTAAGTCTGTTGTGTTTTTTAAACACAGCTGATAGAAGCATTTCCAGACATTTTCCTGTTGGTCACCACTTAGCGTCTGGAGGCACTTTTAGGGGTGGTTTCTCTGTCTCCTCAGGCTTTCAAGACTCTGTTTCTCAAGCTTCAAGGTAATAGAAAGATTGATTTGATTATGGTTTTGCACTGTTTCAGTGGGTGATTACAGTGATTCAATATTCCCCATTCTTACATAAAAACTACAAACAAGCTTTCAGAAGAAAATTTCAGATGCTGTGCATACTTTGCATAGATTTCAACTGTTTTATTTCATTTTTCAAGAGATTTGATAACACAGATTTTGATTTTTACAGAATTGTTTATCATCCCATGATTTCAGGACACAGGTGCATGGTTTTTAAACAAATAATCTTTTAAATTTCTAGGGACAGCTTCCAAAAGTTCCTTCAGATCAAGGCTAAGTTCTTAAATTCTGTTTCTAGTGGGCAGCTCAAAATTCCTGTGAGGTTTAAATTTGCGTGGAACTCCACAGATCTGAGCTAACCCTTATGTAGTGGATGGTCCCTATGGGACCGTACTTGGCTAAGAACTACCCTGATCCATACCACGGAAGGCACAGGTGGGCCTTGGAAGCAGGGAGCGATAGCTGGGTCTCTGACAGTGCTGCTTTGCCTTTTCAGACTCTTTCCTGAGGGTAGGATACATGCAGGGGTAAATTCTGCTGTGAGATAATGCTCGGCTTGATCTCATTCTGAAACGATGAGTTTTACAGGGAGTGAGTAACTCTGTGTCTCCAGTAGCACCTCCGTAGGTGAGACTCAAATTCACTGAAAATCATCCAGAAGATTGTGGGCATGTGAAGTTCATTACGGTGTAAATTGGCACAAGTTCAGGAAACCCTTTATAGTATTTTAACATTTATCCTGAAAAGCTTAAATATAATAGCTTACATATAATATTCTCAGACTTTTCTTCCCCAAAATCAACACTTTAGTGGCTACTATTAAAAAGTGTCTTCTTATGTATCCCTAAGCCATTCTGAACAGCATAAGAGAATAAACAGCTTTAGCCCTGAATACTTTGGGCCCAGTGTTATTTATAGCAACAACATTAGCAATACCACTTATTTTTATTGTTATTAATGTGACTTATATGCTCCTATAGTGTGATCCCGGGGAATAGTACTGTGATGTAGAAGAAGTGCAAGCTGCTTTAAATCAACCATTGCCAGCCTCCAAGCAGTAAGTTCAGCATTGCAGACACCCGCCAGGACACACAGCTTACCTCCCTGTTTATTTGGGGAGGTTTGGTATTTATTTGTTGGCTGCATGATGATCCCTGTCCTTTAAATTTACATCACGCTTTAGGGGTAAAGAACGTTATAAGAGGACATGGTATGGAGGACATCATGATTTTTGGCACCAAATTTTTTTTGTCCTTCCTTCTGAAGCTCCAACAGAGATCCCCACAATGGGAATACCATCATCCCAATAGACTCTTTAGAGAAGCTGCCATCTAACATCCCAGCTGCTTCAGTGAAGTCTACTTCTCGTAGAGAGCTGGTAGGCCTGGGTACTGAGAGAGTTCAAGTTAAGCAGACCAGATCTCAGGAAAGGGTGAAACTCGTTCTAAAAGTTAAGTTTTTCTACTCACCAATTGGACAGGACTTTTTCCCTGTTTCCTGCCTGTGGATGAAGGAGGAATAATGCTCTTGAGAACTCAGGAAACCTAAGACAAGCCAGTAACAAGAAAAGACCTTTGTCTAGGTGGAGAATAGCCATGTTATCCCATGGAATTATTTTTTTTTTTTTTTTTTACATTAACAATGAGTAAGATACAGTGCGTTGGAAGAAGGAATAATCTGGTCAGAGGAAGAATCTGAGACAAAATGAGCATTACATAACAGTTTTCCCTGGCCTGACCTGAGTGATCAGGGGTTTCTGTGAATCATTAAGTCCAATTAATGCACCTTCAGGAAATTCACATTCACTTAATCCAAAATCAAGCAGGAGAATTGCTTCTAATGGTGCAATAAATAAATATCTGTCTTTTAAAAGAGCATAACCACACAGCTCATATTTTCTCTCTACTCAGTGTTCGAGCTGTCAATACAGCTTGCACAACCTAGGGTGCCTGACAGAAAGAGGTGGTTTGTTACAGTAATGTTCAAAGGAATGTATACTACTCATTTCCTAGACTGAAGTGATCTCTTGGAATGCCATGGTGCTTTTGCTTTGATGTTCTCTAAAGGAAATTTACCATATTTTGAGCTCTCAGTCCTGCAAGATTAACCGGAAGCTGGAAGCTTAAGTTTCTTCTTCCATCATCATATTAAGATGCCTATATTCCTGCCATAAAATTTGTCAATTTTCATTATCTTATGTGAGCAAGCAAAGAATTCCACCTCAAACAATAACTTCATGAACAGGCCTGTGGCAGATAAAACTGCAAGTAGCTGAGCTCATTCTCTCACGGCATACACTCACATGACATGTAAATAAATGTGTGTTGTCCATTCGCTGTCTGGTGAAAACTTGCTTTCTCTTCTAATGATGCAGATCTTACACTGAGGAAATCTCCTTGGATCGGGGCAACCTCCATACAGATATTTTCAGCATAAAATCATGTTATGAAGTACCAGCTTATAGTCCTGCCCTCAGTTGTATGAAAAACATTTTCTGAATGTTGACTCAAACAGGACTTGAGCTTTGGAAGAGCTGCCATAATGCTTGACTTTAGCCATAGTCTTTGCAGCCTCCCACAAGAAAGCTGAAATAACCAGGAGTAACAGCTGCTCTTGATTTTATATAGCTATAAAAAATACATCCTGTTCAACCTAGCTAGAAAATGATGTGTTCTATTTACTTGCTATTGAATTACCTGTTGGAATTACCTAAAAACATTAACAGTTTACTGAAAGTCTTAAATCATTGTCTCATTAAAGTATGCCATATAAAATAATACCAACTCTTTCCCTAACTGCATTAAGTTTTGTGTATTACTTGTTATACTACTTCAAGCAATATTTTATAAAGAAGTTTCCTAGTTCCTAGATCAGCAAGCTGTAAATATACATCCTCACTCAACAATCAGGTAAGACAAGCTAGATGGCAACAGGCATCTAATCTTCCCTGTATAAACTATTATGCAATATTGCAAAAAAAGCCCCCACTTTTATTAGCTTGTACGTCCTTAGATTTCTACTCCTGTTGATGCATTTAGGAACCTGGAGTATAAATACTTGCCTTAAAAATAATGTTGTTTCCCTGAAAAGAGACATGGGAATGGAAGGAGTTTTAAGTATTTCTATTTTTTTAAACTGCTTTGCAAATTCTTTGCACAACAAACCTCGCCAATATGTAAACAGGGCTCTAGCTACTGTGTTTGTCCACAGCTAGAGCTACAGATGAACACAGTGTAGCTGTGTGATGACAGGAACAGCTGACTCATTAGTAGAGAGCAGTGAAAGGTAATTAACCCTGGGAAAAGTACAGCTGCCATGCGAGCTGTTCCTTTCTGTAGGATCTGATTAGAAATTAGTGTTAAACCACTGATTCTTTAAAAAAATGTCATTGATAATTCACTTTCTCTCTCAGGTGTAGCCCCTGAAAGGGGCCTAGGATAAAACTAGTGTACAAAAGGTCTTCCATCTAAAAAGGTCTTTTCTGAAAGAAGTGCCCACCTGTTTGGCTGCTTCTGGACTTTTCTTAACCATGAATATTGTCCCAGCTTTCAATGTTTTGAGGACAGCCTCCAAGTATATGGGCAGTGCAGAGAATGCACTGTCAAAATGATTTAAGGTTGTTGGTTGCCATAATGGAGTCTTTAGTGAGGCTGATTATTTAAAAGTCACAGCTACTACTTCTTGTAGCAGGACACAGTTTTAATGCAAAATAATGCAGACCTAGTCAAAAAAACCCAAAATCTGTCTCCTGAATAGGTGAGCACAGCATATGGAAAGAAAAGGATTATGCCCTGAGCACAAAAGCCACCCCTCAGCCCACCCTTGTTCCTGCACACGCTGGTATTTGAGGTTCCAACACAAGACACAGAGCCCATGATTTAATCAGAGCCCAAACAACAAGACAGACTATTACATAGATATTCAGACACCTGATTAAGGTCTACTTATCAATAATGACATAACTATTACCTAAAATAACAAAACTTCATTAGTGTTTTATTGGAATTTCTAAACTGTTGTTTATTATTTACAGCTGTCACATGCTAAATAGTTTTTGATCACCTTGCTTTGTTAGATCTTCTGACCAGGACAGTCTATTTGTATACCTGTGTGTTTACCACCAAGGGTACATGAGTGCTTTCACATGCAGATAACATGCATTATTGAGGTCCACCAGAGTGTTGTGGTTGTTTTCAGTGCAGCCAGGCTTACACCAGGGAATCTGAAGGGTAACTGAGCTTAAAGTGACAAAGTTTGTAAGACATCTCTCCATAGGATGATTTTTTTCATCTCGCTCTAGTCCAGTTTGCCGCAATAGAATGATTACAATTATTTTGCCAAAATAAAACAGTATTACAAAAATATGGTTCTGTAGTGTTATTGTTTAGTGGTACCACAGGTCACTTTCTTCTCACACATCTAAGATGTCTACTTTGAAAGAAACTGTCCCCTTTCAAATTTAATTTAATTAGTTTAAATTAAACACACTGCTTGCTGTGTGTGATATTTGAACTTAATGTTACCACAAACATATATATGCACAGAAATATATATATATTTATGCACACTTACATACATATATACATCTATATATACATATACACTCATAAATACACTCATATATATATATACATTATTGACATTTTCAACAATGAGCGCAAAATATTCAAAGGAAAACAGTCAAAGTTATTTTCTTGGAGAATGTTCCTCTGTATAGGAAAACAAACAGATTTTTAAAATAATGGTGTGACATGTAAAGATTACAGTTATATCCAGATTGCCTGAGATATTAGGAGAGAAGAGAATGGAAAGGTGTTTTATTTTGTCATTCACCATATGTTTGTTAGTACCCATCCTTCTGAGTATCGTCCTTTTTTTTTTTTTCCATTTTTTAAAAGTAAAGTTTGAAATGAAAGAGGGAACATTACAAGTTGAGTTTCAGAGGAAACTAAATGAGCAGACTACTAAACTGATGAATACGTTCTGATAAAAATAATATTTGCTACATTAAAGTATGTTTAGAAATGCACAAAAGCACTTTACAACACTCTATGTCGTTATCCTCATTTAGCTGAAAGATGAAAAGACTTGTTGAGGGGCAGAGAACAGATCAGTGGCAGAAACAGGAAGAGAGCTCCAGAATCCCTTTTTTTTCCAGTTATTTGCTCAATCATGGTGCACTCTGTTTATGACTATGACAGAAGACAGGCGTCATTTTAGGAAAAAATCTTCGCCCCACTTTAGAATCATAAAAGGCTCTGAAAAGAGAGCTTGAACCGCCATTCCTGGTGATGCCAACCTCTTGTCATAAGTTTGAATAAACTGAACGTGCTTTTCCTTGCTTTGTTTACCCGACCCAAACATATGACGAGCAAAACCTTTTGTATAATAAATCTGTCCCAGGGAACATTTGACATGCACATTTTGACAGGTATTAGTCAATTTTTTGCATATCCTTTACTGCTTTGATTTGTAAGGTGGTATTTTTGTTCTTGAGGTTTTTTTCCTGTGCTCTCCAGCATATTCCTAAGATCTTCAGGGCAGTGCGGTAGTGCAAGCAAGCCCCCATTATCTTTAGCAGTTAGGGTCATTACAAGTCTTTTAAATGGTGGCAGACTGTACTTCACATGGCACTCTTGAAGTTAATGAATACATGTGATTTGCATGTTGAGGGAAGGCACACTTCTTCCCTTTGTGTGACTTTCCCTTTCGTGGGACACGTCTGTCATGCTTAATGAAGAGAACTTGTTTAGAAAGGGCACAATGAATGCATAGGATAGCAGAATGGTAGTTATATTTCTTTTCATAAAAGTAGTTTGTATTTTTAGGTTTATTGTTCCTTTTGACTCCATGTCAGAAAACGTCCAGTGAGCTAATTAGCCATGGGTTTTGTCCAGCATAATGATTGTGATGTTCTAACTCTGACTATTAAAATATTCCTTGAAATATGGCTGGATGGAACAGTCAGAAATCACAGTGAAGGAATACATTAACCTAGATTAAGCCTGTAAGTGTTTGAGAAGTGATCACTTTTACTGTACCCAACCAGCTTCAGAACTTCTATAGAGATTCAGTGCAGCCATAACAACACCCCCATAAAATTGCCCTTGAAACCCATCAAATCCTAACTTACTTGCTGGAAACCAAGTACAGTACAAAGACTGTAACAGTGGTGGCTAAACATCAGAAGTGTGGCAAACATCAGAACCAGACCAGGATCTCTCTGGTACTGAAGAAGGCTGTAATGGAGTAATTAAACCCACACCATTTTGCTGTCCTTAGTTGTGTTGACCTGTGTGCTCAGGCATCTCCCGCTGGCCTCAATCTTGCAACTACTGAGCAGCCCTTCGGTGAGCAGAGCGTGGTCCTCTCTTGCTGAAGTCTGTAGTGGTCCCCCCACACAGTGCCTCACAACAGAGATGACTCCTTGCAGGAAAAGTCATCCTGGCTGGAAAAGAGTAAACATGTTTTAAAAGAAAACAAACCCTGTGTTCCAGAGACAATGACGTATGCTCTTTGAACTTTTTTTAAAAATTGCTCTGAAATCATAAGGTTGTTATGGTGTGGTTTTACTCAAAATAATGCATATCATTGTAACACAAGCCTTGAAGTTAAGTGGCTACTTTAATGAAACATAGTTGCCATAGTTACTGCAGGCGAGCAGAGAATAACTTTTAGTTCTTTTGAAGCTATGAATTAGTTTAAAAAGAGGAAAAGGAATAAACAAGCATGCAATAGTTTATTATTCAGTGTTTCATGCCTGATCAACTCTTAAAAAGAAAAACTGTCCCTAGACTGGGGCATTAACTTTTTCTAGCTGAAATCTATAATTGCCCATCAACAAACACAAAATTACTTTTCAACTCTCCACTATGTCTGTTTTCACGTTTTCCCCCATTTTTTTTCACCCGAAGAAACAGAGTTTTTGAAAGTTCTGCTTGCAGAATTTTGTTAATAACTGTCATTTTACAGTATCTAAATTGCTATAAAAATAATGTTCTAAAGGCAATAACGTATTGCTTAACACAACTCATGAAGTCTCTGGTCTTGCTCTATTATTCATTATAAATGCCGTCTTAAAGCTGATGAGAGGGAAATGAGAATTTATCATAGTGAAGGTATCTTCTAGGACCAGCTTCAT
Source organism: Dasyornis broadbenti (assembly GCA_013397935.1). Classification (NCBI taxonomy): domain Eukaryota; kingdom Metazoa; phylum Chordata; class Aves; order Passeriformes; family Dasyornithidae; genus Dasyornis; species Dasyornis broadbenti. The sequence goes on along the minus strand of VZRN01005851.1, from coordinate 1,515,828 downwards.
TGTTTTTCAGTTTAGCATTGAGATGTGTTCTATCCCTGAAGCGTTAATGGAGGTCACTGCTGTTGCTCTCCTTTACTGTGTCAAAGCAAAAGAGTTCCTACATAGTTTACTATTGAGAAACAAAATTATGTTCTTTCCAGTATATCACCTTCAGCTTATGAGCCTCTAGAGCAGCGGTGATTAACAGGACTTTTACAAAGTTTCTGTGTAGTTACAAGGACAGCTTCAATCTTCTGTCATTTTTTTGCATTAGCTATGATTATGCTTTTACCACCAAAATGCATTTATTTTAAAGGTAACAATACAGACTCAGAGAATAGCTTATGTTTCATCTATATTTATCAGCACTCACTGTACATTTGTGTCTTCATTACCAGGAAATATTAAGGGACATTGTGCCATCTATTCCTGTTTACAGTTTATTATGCAGAGATAGGAAACACTTAGCATGTAAAATGAATGTAGAAATTATTCCTGGATAGAAACACGGACATTTCCCACTCGTTGGCTCTTTCTCCTCCATCACCGGATCAGAGTGTAATTGTCAGTAATCAGGCCTGCTTGCTGCTGATAAAACCACTCTGAATGCTAGCAGCCTTCTTTGTGTGATGACTCAATTATTCCAGAAGTGCCTCATCAAATCTGCCCCATCAGCTGGGCTAATAAATAAGGAGAAGAAACTGGCCCCCCAAAGCAAATTATAAATCCATTTGCATTAACCATTTCGCTGGTCCATGATCCAGGCAGAAATAAGCATGGCAGATTGCGTTAAGCTTATTTGAATATGTTTATAATGTTTACAGCTTGCAACCTTTTTTTTTTTTTTTCACAAGGTGTTGGAATTATCGGTCATGAATAGCATCTAAATGCAGTTATGTTAATTACAGCAAAGCCTCCGGCATCTTTGAGGGATAGTTTGTTGCTTAAATCTGGTGAAAGTTAAACTCCTCTGCTAGGTGAATTATGATCTTGGCATTGGAATTACTGCCCTGTTTAAAAGAGAGGATGAGTGCAAGTGAAGTTTTTTTACAGGTACTAGAAGGAAAACTGCCTGTGTTACCAGCCTGTCTCACACTACTAACGTGACCTTCTGTTCATCTCATGGTAGAACAAAATAAGATAAAGTTTAGCATTAGAGTTGAGATAGAAACTGTGATCGTTGAAACAGCAATAATTCTTTTTCCTGTGTACTTTGCACTGAATAAAACAAGTGCAAAGACGAGTACTCTGCCCCAAGGAAACTCCTTTCTGAAGCTCAAATTATGCACACAAAAAAAAAATATTTCCAAGCAGAGTCCTTCAGATTTCCTGCAGTGAGGGTGTAGGCCAAATGAAATTTGGTTACTTATGCGCTGAACATTCTACATGTACATGAAGATCTTTCTGAGGTTTGTGCAGAACTTAATGTGTAAAGTTACAGTCTTCAGACTGTGCAGGGCAAAGATCTGACTGCAGTCCAGAGCTAAATATGTCTTTATTTATTTGTAATCGTATCTTTCTTTCACATATTATTTTCTCAAATGCTAAATATCCTGCATTATCTTGTCTTAAGAAAGAGAAGTCACTGCCACTGTAGATCACAAGAAATGTTCAGAGATCATAATGGTGAGCACATTGGATTTTGTTTCTTTAGATATTACTTTTATTCTGAGTTAACAAATCATGAACTGTAGTGATTATTCATTCCCATATTTACAATATATGAACTACTGATGAGGTAAAAGAGAGGAAATCAAATTAATCTGTTGGAAATGGAATGTATTAGGCTTAAAAACCTTTTGGGATCTTTCACAAATATAATACATCTTTGAGTATTGAAATTCTGACACAGAAAACAACTTCAGACTTCTATTGAGATAATTTTGTGGTTGTACAATATGTTTTCTCTCCTTTTAAAATCATCAGGAATTCTAGCAATCTGACCTGAATGAGTAGACTTTTACCATGATGATAGGTCAACAAAAACAGTTGTTTGAAGGGATTTGTCACACACATCTGATGTTGAGGATCAGGACTGTGATTCACATCAGTATCCTGGTATGACTCATGGATCTCAGTAGGATGGCACTTCAGAGTCAGTACAAAATCATGTTGCACTGGGAATGGCTATAAACCAAAGAATGAATTGCAAAGGCTCCAGGTGACTTCACCGAACAATTACATTGTCAAATCAACCAACCCATATATTCCATCTTTGTGAGTTTATAAAGTTTATTATTCTAGTTGAATTGAGATGATGGTTGAAAAGAGTGAAAGTTTTCTTAACAGGCTTCACCTTCTAGAATGAAAAATACGATTCAGACACATAGGCAATTGAAGTATAAGCATAATTTACTGTCTGTGAATTGTTTTGAATTCTTGACTTAAAAAGAGAACTGAATTAATGCAAGCTATGAATAGATTGGGCCAAATAAAGATACCTGTGGACCCAAGAGGAGTGAACCCACCAGAGAACTTTGACTGACAAATAAGTAAGTTTGTTCTGCCTGATTTCCATCATCAATGATCTTAACATCAAAGTCACCAACCATGTAGTTAGATGTTCTTGTGGGCTCTTGAGGCTGAAATCTTATTTTCTCCAGTTATTATTGCAGAATTCTGCAGTTCTTGCAATATGTCAAAATTTGGCCCATGATCAATTTTATAATTCATAAAACTTACCGAATAAGTTTTGGATAAGACCTTGATATTTCTGTGAAATCAGCACCAAGTCTTTTTTGCTACCTGAACTATCAGATCCCACCATTTATATTTGAAATATAACTTCTTGGAGTGTGGATAGGGGTGACACATAGTTCACGTTACATTCACAGGTATGTCAAGTCCCATGACACAGCATAATCCTACAGACCCTGTTTATAGCATGACAGATGCATGACATCGTGTTAGACTTTTTATGAAACACCAAAACTTCAAACGAGAGTACTCACCCACGAATCAGCTGACTGGCAGCCAGCACCCTGTTATGTGAAAGAAATCAAACCCAGTACATTTAAACTTACTAACTTCTGTTAGTAACTTCTGTTGTATTTAAAGACAGCAGAGGGGTGCAAGTTTTTTTTTCCTTTGGCACTGTTGCATGTGGTTTTTCAGTACAATTTTAAAGCCTGCCCCACAGATCCGTCCCAGTTTAAACTCCTTCTCTTGAAAGGAGGATTTTCAATAGACTATCTTACTATTTAAAGTTAAATGTGGAAAGTTTTGTATATTTTTTTCTTGTCCTTTGTGCAGTTTTCCAAGTGGATCTCAGCTGTGCTGTCTTAACTCTCAGTCCCTTAGGATGAGAGAGACAGCAGATGGGGTTAGGGCAGAGGGCTGATGTTTCTGACAGCAAACGGCCTGGTTGTTGAGTGGAAGCTGTGAGCGTCAGGAAGCTCCTTTTCCCCAGAGAACCAACTAACCACTGAAGAAAGTTGAAAATGAGCCCTTTGAGAAACGCTATTAAAAGTAGTAAAAAATTGCAATTGTGCAGATGATGTGCTGCTGTGTGGTTATTCGGATGCTAATGAGTTTGACATTAGGGAAGTGAAAGGGTTTACAGCTACTCCCTTATGTGATTTAGTTCTTTATTGGCACTCTTTGAGAAAATAAAGGAAAAATATATTGTTAATAAATACTTAACATGATAGAAATTTAGGAAAAAATCTGCTAAGTTTTAGTCTTTATAAAGAGCTTTTCTCACTATTGTAGTTGTTCTCAGAGATCTTTTGTTCTAGGTTAGTGTGTTTTAACAAAGAAGAAGAGGCAGGTAGAAGGCTTTGAGACTTCTTTTGTGGATTTTTGTGGAGTTTTTAAATGAATTTTGAAATAGAATAACAGAAGAATAGGTCTTTGAGGATAAACAATATCTCTTTCTAGCAACATATTCGCTAGAAAAACGCTTAAAAGAATCTTTTTGGTATTGGGAGGTTTTGTTCTGGGTTTTCTTCCTTCTTTATCATTTTACATCTGTTGCCTGTTTCATTATTTGATATAAGTGCACTTATTTAGATTAAAAGTTCTTGATGGGATGAAACTAACATCCTAACATTTTATTGGGACACGAGCAGAAATTAATCACTCAATAAACTCTAGGTTCCCTGAGAATCAGTTTAGAATGATTCTTTCCAATTTCAGAAATGTAACATTCCAAATTTTGCTCAAAAAAACCATCATCAGATATCATTAAATGAATATTTAAAGTTCCAAAAGTTTCTTTGCACACTTTCTCATAATTGGAATATGATCAATAAATAGATTTTACTAAATATGCTGGATGGTATGTGAAATGGACCTCTGAAGTTGCAATTGATAGCAAAATTTTTGTTTTGGTCACTATTGCTAAGAGTGATGTCAAAGTAAATCTTGCCCTTAATAACTGATCCTTGTGAGATTCTTCCAGGTTGCAAGTGTCTATAACTTTAAATGTTAGAAGGGTTTGGGTATTCAGCATTTCTGAGACCAAGGATCTCAGTACTGTACAATCAGATGCAAACTTTTGCAGCTCTACTTCCCTCACCGTTACTGTTGGTTTAGGAGAAAGTCCCTCACATTAAGGAATAAAAATTGAGCATGGAGAAATGTCAGAGATTTCCTTAATTTGGCTTGTGTAGGAACACTATCAGCCTGCCGAACTTTAAACTTTATATTCAAAATCAGAAAAAATAAAACTGAGGGGTTTTGTTCTGTTTTTAAAATATTTGAGAATGTCTGATTTATTTTACATCATGTACTGTACCATCCTACTCAGTCAAAGGGGTTCTGATGCAATTAAAACATTTGACTAAGGATTTCTACACACAGAAACAGTGGATTTTTGTCCATGCGAGAAGAGAAACTTTTCTTAAAACAGGTCTATTTCATAAGCTATCAAAAAGGGCATGAATAATATGAAGAAACTACCATAAGAAAAGAAAAATCCTATTCTTTATGCTTTTATCATTGATACCTCTACACCCTATCTTTGTAAAAACGCTGAAGAAAGTATTGGACCTGGATTATTTACCTATTTGATTTAAAGAGTGTCTTGTTTCATCTATATTTTACTTAGCATAGCTGTTTCTTTGTTTTCTTTTGTTGTTTTTGTTTGTTTGTCTGTTTTTTACAGAGAATGAATTTGAGGATTATCTGTTAAATCAGGCAAGGCATCTTGGGCTGGGTGACGAATTTAGTCCTTTGGAATCTGCACATATTTTCACCTGGAAACACGCAAAGGTGGGATAACTTATTTGCAAAAATTAATTTGAGCCAAAATATATCTATATTTTAGGACTAGAATATTATGTGTTTTCATGTGTAGTATCTTGTTCACTAAGACTATTTTCTTGCATAACATCTGTTGTTTTAAGCAGAAAAGTCGTCAACATTCGGGTATAGCAATATTAAGCAGTTGCAGAGATGAAAATTTTCATAAATACGTAGAAATTCTAGTTTTTAAGTTTGTGACTTACATTCCGTTAGCCATGCATACTGTCAGTAACACAAGTATCTTTGAATCGATATGATTCCAGGAATGAGAATATATTTCATAATGCACTGCTAAAATATAATCTTTGATGGATAGCTTATTAATGATTTTTTAATATATATATGTATAATGCATATTGGTTTGGGATTTTTTTAGCTATATAGCAGTTGAGTGGGCTAAAACTTTAGTATACTTAAAAAGATCTCAAGGTGTCAAAGCTTTTTTTTAATGTTGACACTTTCTTTCTTCTAAAAAACTGTAATTAATATACGGTAGCACAGGAAATAGCGACAAGATTTTTAACTACATAAAAAATAATAATCCAGGAAGAAAACCCTCTAGAAAATAGCCTGGGCTGAGCCGTATTTCAGCATGATATAGATATATATATACATGTATAATTTTTCTCTGACTTTGAAAAGCTAGCAGTTGCCCCTTAATTTCATAAATCTGTGACTCTGCCCTCTAAAGCCTTGGTAAAGAAGACTAATAGAAATACTTGGCACACGTTGGTTACCTAAGGGAATAATAGAACTATTTGCTGTAGTCGTTTGGCAAAAGGACATAAACATATGGCTTTGGTTTATATTCAGCACTGCCAGTTGTGCAAAGTTGCATGGATGAAGTATACAACAGCAGTGACAACTCAGAAATCAGAAGTGAGAATCAAAATAAATCATCCTTATTGCAAAGCCATTCAAGCTTGCCTCTGATTTAAGGCTTATTTTGTCGCTGCATATTTTCAAGTAGGGGATTCAATATCAAAAAATCTACTTCTCAAAAACATGTATACCATTCAATTACACTTTAAAATGCCAAACTGATGGTGATTTATACCTGTTATAAACACACTTTTAAGTTTGCAAATGTACTTTTTTAAATTCCTCTGAAATTTATAGAGCTGAACCAATTATTTCCACGTCATTCAACTTTTTCCTTGAGAAATCAGGCATAGCATTGAGCAAACTAAAGCCATATTTTTAGTGATAGTCTTTATGAACATGTTTGTAAATATTTTTCCTTTCTGGTCATGAACATAATATCAGAAACACAAAAAAAAAAAAAAGGGGAAAATAAGAACAAGAAATTTGTGTTTGGATTCTGGACTATTTTTACTGCCAGCAATGAAAATATATAGCTTTGTCTAGAAGTTGTTGTATGTGTTCTTGGCATTTCTTTTCTCTCACTATACTTCTCACCTTCAGCTTGAGATTAACACTTCATATTAAAAATGTTATCATAGTCTAGGAGAAAGACTCACTCAGTACACATATACACAGACAGCCAAATAGTACTCTCTACTTGCAGACAGCCTATAGGAAGTCTTGCTTTCAGATTTATTAAAAATTTTTTCTCTATGACTTTATTCTCTTTTTATGTGATAGAATTTTAAATGAGTCATTGAAATGAAATATCAAAATATGAGTATGGAAACCATTGAAAAGCTTGCTCTGAGAGTATTGATTGGAAGGAGATGCAAACAAAGTGTCATGTCACCTTGGGGCACAGTATAGCACAGTCCTGTTTATTGTCCTTAGCAGCATCTGACTTCAACTTTGAAGTTTGTTGCTTGTGTTGGAGACTTGATTTGTGTGCTTTAAAAATCATAGAGGTTTTTTTTTCTGTCTGAGTTCACTAGGCTTGTGACAGATATAGCTGTTGTCTCAATATTAACTGAAGTAATTAACAAATTAAAAATAGTAAAGTAAAGCTATTCTTTTTCCAGACCACTCAAAATCAGGTAAAGTTTGTCCTAGGGAAATTATTTCCCAAATTTAATTTTGAAAATCCGGTATAGCTTTTAGTTAGAAAATCGCAATGCGATGATATAGCTTACACTTTATCTCTGGATAAACTGACAATTTCTTTTCCTCTGGCTAGTAATGGAAAAGGAAACAGACTGACACTCCACCAGTGTGAAGCCCACTCCAGGAAAGTCATGCTTGCATGAAGATTACAATGGAAATTACGAAGTGCATAGCCCTTACATGAGCTCTTTCCAGGAGATGCATTTCACTTTTACTTATGTCAGCAGTACTGGTTTCCCTAAGTCATAGTTTATTTCACAGTAACGTGTTGTAAAACTATCTTACTGAGATAGTAATGTCAATTTAGTTTCTGAAATTCAAATTTAAAAATGTGCAAGTAATCTAAAATAGTTGCCGTTATTATTATTGTCATTATTATAATTTATTGCACATGCCCTATTTTCAGCTGTTAGTCATATTCTTGGATCCTATTATAACATCAGTACATGCACATGTGCACAGGCAGACTCCAGGCACACAAAAAACCAAATTCAGAGCCAAATCCTGATTCTCTCACTCAGGGAAGTATTTCCAGGTGCTGCTCTCGAGTCTGTTAACTGCAGTGGGATGGTACAAACAAAAGAAGTACCATTTGGTTCCTGTAGCCAGGAACTCTGAAATAGTTTGCTCAGAAAGTATGATTGCTTCTATTCCACCAATAAATTAATCTAGAGAAACATGAATACCCTGTAGCAGCTAAATAGCAAATTATTACAGTTTCAGCCAAGCAAAATTTGGGGTATTGTCGGTGACTCCAGTCAGTTTTCTGCGATCTAGTTGTTGACTTATGCTTAAATCTCAGCCAACATTGAAGGAAAAGTGGAGGAAGGATCAGAATGAAATTCACAAAGTCGGACAGAGGGCATTCATAAACCTAGGAAGATTTGTTGGAACAGGTTTTCAGAAAATAATTCAACATCAATACCTTCAGTAAATTTTGAGATCACAGAAATGGAGTATAACTAAAGCAGCAAACATTTGTTTCTTAGCCTACTGTTTAATGATTTGGGACTGCAGAGCTGCTACGCCTCTGTCCTTGTGTTTCTGACTACATATTTCCCACTAATTCCTTTAGAACCCATTAGCTATCTTCAACTAATTTTGAAAAGAAAATGTTTAAATGAGTTCAAAATCTATCAAATCAGACAATCTAGCTATAAGACACAAAGTTTAAGAGGACTTACTTCCACTATTCACTTGACATTATTTTTGTAAAGCTCACCCTTAAAAAATATGGGACTATAACCCAAATAAAATTTTCCTTTCAAACATTTTGTTATTTTCCCCATAGTCTTGATGGCTAAAAAAAATTAGTAGTGAGATACTGAGTGAGGATTTTGTGCAGACATGACCATTCTGTTTACCCCTTATGGATTCTTGACAGAAGACAACATATGTAGTGGGAGGGAGGGTGACCATCCCCCAGCTTTGACAGCATGAAGCACCTTCCAGAATCCATTCAACCTTTAGTGTACACAACAATAACTATATATGCCTCAAATTAACACCTTTATAACAATTACCTCTAAAAATGTTGGCTAGATTTCTCAGAATTTAATCCTTTTGGTGCACCATGGGTGATTTGAAAGTTTGAATGCTTCTTACTGACCATCCTTTGCTGTAATTCCACATAAAATTATAATGTAGATGAAAAACAGAAGTGAGACACTTCATTCACTTTCTATCAGTATTAGGAACTACCAAACTCCAAAGATATTAAACATAAATTTTGAGCAAGAGAGGGTTTTTTGCTGACACAGTTAAGAGATTTCAATTATATTCAGTTACTTTTGTATTTCAAGTTAACACACAGCACTCTTTAGTAAATTAAGATGTTTTTATGCAACACAGACATTATTTTGCTATATGTATGCACCAGGCTAAACTATCCTATAAATTCTGTGTTTGAGTTGATAAAAAGATATCTCATAATTTGAAACTTTTACAAGGAAAGGAAATCAATTGAAAAATCACATGCATTGATTTTATCATTAGTTTTCACTCTTTGTGCAGTTTTTAAATATTCATCACAATGCAACCTGCTGTTTAGTCCAAAGTAACTGCTGTTCGGTAGAAGCAGTGGACACTTTTTGTTTCATAATTAAAAGAGCAGCAGTGTGATTGGTGTGGTATTTATTATGAAATGATGACAAAGGAGTACCAGTGGTTTTAATAGTTTTAGCTTACAGGAGCTGTTGTTAATTTTGTCTGTAGAGTTGCAGGTGAAATAATGCACAGTGGATAAATAGTCTGTATTGGTTTAACTGAACATAATATATAGTGTATTCTGGAGTTGTTTGTCTCAATAGAGTATAGTAATCAAAAGTAATGAACCTATTATGTGCAGGACCTTGGAGAGCATAGAATGGCAGTAAAAGTGTGGCACATAAAAGGTTTATTAAAGGAAATTAAAGTCCATCATTGCCACACCTGCTCCCCTATTATAAGTCTATGGCAGGTCAGTGCCTTCAATCACAACTCAACATCAGAGAACAGAGCCATGTTTCCCATTACCATTGCAGTCACATTGCAAAAACTCATATTCCAGGTTTTAAGGATAGTAACAAGTAAAGGCTGCCCACCAGCCCCACTACATAAACAGAAGCCCTCATGTTTTTCCCTGCTAATAATAAATATCCGATGTAAATTTAAACAGAGAAAAGATAGCATTGTCTGGCTTTGATGTGCATTTCCATCAATTTATATCTTCATTTCAGACTTCACTAACCTAGAATTACACTTCTTCAAGTCCATGAATACCCTTTTCAAATGTTTGTGTTATCTTCTGCAAATAGGTGTTTTGTTTCCAATAGCTGCTTATAATGTTCAAACGTATATAAAAACAAATAAACTCCAGGAAATTAGAAAATGCTTTGTATTCCCTAGAAAGGCTGACTTCAGTCTTTTTATTTCTCAGGTCAATTTTGTCATATTCTGCAATGTTCTTTCAGACAAGACCTTCAAAACATCTCAGTAGTCTGAGTCACACAGAGCTAAAAATAAAGCATACTCAGATCTTCAAATTCTGTAAATGGAAAAAGACACAAACAGGGCTTCTTGCATCTTCCATCAGTTCAGCTCAGTTCAGTTCAGTTCAGTTCAGCTGCTCCTCAGAAAGGAAAAGCGAAATAATAGATAAGATCTTCTGTATATCAATATTTATCTTGTGATGTTTTGCAGGGAGAGATGCCAGGCAACTTCTGGTATCCACATCTACCTATCACCCAACACAGTTTTACAAATCAGCCTCTGGTGTCTGCAAATTGATCTGCAGAAGCCCACAGGAGTTGCTTTGCCTACAGCACATTTAATCATCACCATTTTACAAACAGGGAAACTGAGATTCAAGTCAAAGACAGTTAGCAAAGTTTCTTCAGAGACTGAAGAAAAATTCTGCAGTTCCTAACATTTTGCCTAGACAAAACTCCTGGTGAAGGAGTCTTCCTCACATAAAAATTAAGTGATACTTTTAGAAAGGAGTTTGCCTCCCTGGACATGGTCAAAATTGCACTGTTGTGCAATCTGTTATATGTCACCGCAGTTCTCCACACCAGAACGTGAAATCTTAATCCCTTAGAATTTCAGGGGTTTGCAATAAAATCCATGGATTGAAAGCCTGCCCCTACAATTATGTGCCTGGGCCACATCCAAGACCAGAAGGTGCATATTTCCAGTTCGGGTTTAGATGTAGCCAAAAGTGTAGTGAGAACAGTTGATCTTGAAAGGACTGTCTTATTTCAGTTAGAAAACTTATGACAACTGCTGACTTCTGGGGGATCCTGGGCTTTTTAATTGTTTGGGTTTGTTTTTTCGATAAATCCATAACTCACTGTCTCTTTAAGCGAAATTTCTTAAAGTTGTTAAATGATAAAGTATTTCAAAGCTATATATGTGTAGTTTTGCATTGTCAAGCAAGAAGGTTTCACTTTTTAAGGGTGCAGTTGTCAGAATTGCAGGTTCCAGCACATCTATAGAGCTATGCATCAGTTACAATAACAATGCAGAGTTCCTGTAGGCACATCAGCTTTCTGGGACCTTTTGTTTCAGGAGGTGGATGCTGAAAGCAGCACTCACGCAGCATTACTCTTTCTAACCTTATGCCTTCAGCTAACACCTGTAGACCTCGTCATTAAACCTTACCGAGTCACTCATAACCATCCCTTTATTAAACAAATCTGTGTCATTAAAGGTATCTCCTAGGTATTTACTAGATATTCACAGATGGCTTTTTATCTCTTTGACAAGATTAATAAGGCATGATTATTCTTTTTTTCCTATTACTGTCTAGCCTTTGGAAATGTGAAAAAAAAACCATCAGAGTATTTTTTTTTTCTCAATGGCAAAAGGTATGAATTAAAGACCTTGTGTTAATATTGCAGATGGATGCAGATGGGGAAAATAAAAAGCTGCGCACACGCTCCAAAGGAACCAAGGGTGAGTTAGCAAGCACGCCCCACGACCCTGTGCCCAGAACACCATGAAATATCATAGTTCCTGTGCACAGTCTTTAATGTGCAGTAAGAGACTCTGTAGCTTCCTTAGGGCTGCTTTTTAAATCAAGGCAGGACACAGACTGCTGGCATTTAGAGGCACGATGTTATTAGGTATAAAGAAAAGCCAAAAAATCTACCATATACTATTTTCTGTGAGTTATTTTTAGAAGAAAATAAAGGGTATCCTTTTTATTATGCAAAAAAAAAAAAAAAAAAAAAAAAAAAAACCGGTTTTTCCACGGTGAGTACAGTTGACAAGAGTTGACAATATTGAATGGATGTTTTAAAAATAATATATCAAAACTTTGACTCGGCCACCTGAATATTTTTCTATCTATTGCTACTAATTGCCTATAAATTAGTTGTATAAATGGTCCAGAAGAAAATTTTCATTAATCAAAAGATGCAGCTGTATGTGGCAGAAGAGAACCTCATGCTTTTTTTTAAGTATTGGTGCTCATGTTTCATTTGCAAAGTTATGACATAGTTATATTTCCCAGATATTACTCTCTTTTTGTAAGGAACAGATGGAAATGCAGTAGTGAGAGACAAACAGGCCCTTAATGATCTCAACATCTGGAAAACATGATTGACTAGCAATACAGCCCTTCCAGGAAAATAACTTTTTATTTTAATTCATAACACTTTTTGTGACTCTTGATAACAAATGAAAGATTGACATACTTACAAATAAATGTCAAAGTTTTGCCTACCCTGTGAACATTTTTGCTTTTGACTATTTTCAGAGGCGAAAAAGCACCCATCCTTCACTCTGATTTTAATGAGAATTGTGCACTCTCAGGATTGTGCAAAACAGACAACTTCGATTCTTTGTTACAACTCAGTAGTTTGGATTGTTAATATCGTGCCTTCAGGTTCAAGTTGTGGTTGGACTGAAAAATTAAAAAGAAGTTTGGCTTACTTCTCTATTTTCAAAAGATGAAATGGGCAAAAAGTACTAGACTTCACTTAGAGAAAGACAGCTGAAGAGCATTGAAGTACCACAGACTGACTGCAGACAAGGGGATAAATACAGACAAACCTTTCTGAAAAACACAATCATTGTTATATCAAAACTTTGATGCAACCCTCAGTGAAGTTCTCTGAAATTAATATAAAATTCGTATATATTTGAAAAGTACCGGAACAGAGAACTTGGAAAGTCACTGAATAGGGAAGTTATTTACACTTTAGCATTAGGGCATTTCTTCTCAGCTGGTCAGGACTGTGAGTTAAAACAATTTGGCTGGCATAGCAAACTTTAATTGTAGTTAACACAGGTTTCATACCCTTTCACACTAAAAGCTAATAACACAATTTTTAAACACATGGATTTTTTCCCTCCATGTTTTTACACATGTGCACTAACTCTTTTAGCAACTAATATATCAAGAACACTTTCCCAGAAGTAGAAACAACGAAAGTTGCCTCTGCAATATAAGTAATCCTTAGAGACACCTGTTGGCCTTGTCAATATGTTGTATACTCTTGTGTGGGCAGGAATTTGTAAACACTAGCCTTTGCAACTCCCAAATGGGTTTTAAATTCTGAAAAATAAGAAGTTTTTCATTCTATTTTCAGTAAATGCAAGGGTCTTCCCTTTTACTTTTATTTTTTAATTTTTATTTTCCTTATTGTTTCACTGAACATCATTCTCCAGGCTTCATGCATCCTAAAATAACTGAGAATTACACGTTCTTTTAACATTTGTCACTAGTAGCTCCAATCCTGTGGTTAGCATGAAATAACCACCTGTGTTTTGATAGCCACTCCTCTGTCATTACAGATAGGCAGGTGCAAGGTTGCAGAAAGCACAAGTCTGGAAATGTAAACTAATTAATTCTTTCTTGCTTTTATTAACAGTTCAAGTGGACTCCATAGCTCAAGAGCTCAGGTAAGAACTCATGTTGTTTATTATTTGAATTTTATTTTCTTATTATGTGGACAAATTTATGCCATTGCTATTGCTATACAATAAAGAATCAAATAAATGTATTTTGTAAAGCTTATCACAGATCTAAAAAAAGATAATTCATGCAGATTCAATTTCTAGATATACCAAAAATTAAAGCAAAATGTTAGTAATAATTTTGCAAGTATTATCAAAAGTAACGTGGAGTGGGCAGGATTCTGATACATTGTCTTATCTTCAGCCTGTGTCAGGGCACACAACAAAATAATTTCTGATGAATCTTCAGATATTTAACCTTCTTTTTCCTGTAATATGTATTATAGTATTTCAATATCTGAACTTTATAGGAGATATTAATATATTTTACTAGATGGTTTTTATAAAACTGATCCATATACTGCTGTAACTTCTAAATTCACTAATGGCTCATTCTTCCTTAAGTATTTGTTGAGGTTTCATAGTTTATGGAAGTAGCAGGGAGTATTTCTCAAACTTGCATAAAGAAAGGCAGTTCATTCAAAACCACAAACTACACAAGGATATTTCAGACTGCAAATATTCTAGTAAAACTCATCATTACTACATTAATCTATCTAAAATAATTAGTGTACACTAACTCCTAAAAACTGATCCAAAAGCTTAGAAGACTGGCATATTATTCAGTACCAAATCTTCAAGAAAGAAAATATTTACAGGTAGCTGCAAATTCCTAGAGTTATTAATCAGAATTACAACTCACTACAGCTTCAATGGAAATATTGAAAACATTTTTGCAGAAAGATCTTTAGAGTTTTTTGTAAATTAGCTTATTTTCCCTACACTCACTTTTCATCACATTACTCAGCTGCTTGCTTAATCACAGCAGGCATCCAAAATATGTGCTTGTGGGTTCATCCATCTAGGGAACAGAAACATCATCATGTGATTTATTTGGTCAACCAAAATGCCCCAACCTCTTAAGATGGACATGAAACATTTACAGGAAGTTATTTGCAGTGAAGACATACAATATTTCAAGGTTTTGTTTTGTAATAAAACTGAGGAAATTATAAGCTTCTTACAGCTCTTCCATGAACAGAAGTGTAGGCTAACTTTTTGGATAAATTATTCATGGTGAGTCACTCATTCAGCTCTACTGTGAATCTCATTTTTCTGTATGGCTTCAGTTTCCTGAGATTTAGTGCTTCTCCTTTTTTCCTCTGCGCATCGCTAATTTATGCACCAGAAGGATGCATTAATCCGAAGAGGCAGTCATCCAAAAGTGGGGATGGTCCTTGTGTTCCTAAGAGAAAAATGTTTGAAAAATAGAGGATGTGCACGTTTCTGCAACTTCAGGGAAGCTGTGATTTATGTATTATCAATTGCTATAGTTTTTCTCAAGGAACTTTATTTTTCCCTGTGAAATACATGCTGTCTTTAGGAGCTACTGTGTAGCAGATCACTCTGTCAGCGGTGTGACTACCTCCATAAGGAAACATACCTTGGCTAAAAAGAGTGAGCTAAGCAGCATATGAAGGCACTACCCAGTCCTTGACTTGGTATTTGTAATTTCTGCTGTACCGAATTCCATACCAGGTATCTCCACAGTCATGTGACTTTAGTGGCATACAAGTCAGGTGATCAATTTTTATGAATCTATTTGTCCATGAAAAAGTAGGAGGAGAGAGGCAGGGACTGCTTTTCAAAAATGCAGCCGCCGGACTGCATTCCTGTTAGTCATACCCATATTATTGTGGAAAAGCTATTGAACATTCCTCAAGAATTAAAGACTGAAATAGTCTCTTGTGTTCCCTGGATAAAGATATTGGAACCGCTGTCTTTTCTGACCAAGGTTCTAAATGCTGTGTTGGCTGAGAAATTTAAATCCATGCTTAATTAATTTCCCCTTTTCCCCTGGCTTATCCTATCTGACAAAGCACTTTTGCACTCTTTATTGAGTTTCTGTTACGAAGTGCCTTGGGATACTTCTACATGAAAAGCACTACATAAGCTTACATGCTCATTTCGTATTATTATTAATTTCATAACATTGATTGGTTCTAGAGCGTTTGTTATCCTTTTCTTATTCTGTAACTTATGTTTCACAAAAGTAGAGAATAAAATAAATGAAAAGCAAAACAAATGGTTTCAATCACTGATTAGATTCAATAAAACATGAAAATTTCTCTCTTCTAAATTTCAGGCATTGAAATCTTGCTTAATGAAATTCAATGACAAAAAATATCTTGATTTCAAGAAAGCCAAGATTTCACTAAGAAATCTGGTTAGTGTTGTTGTTATCATCCATTTTCTCCTGAAAAATATGACCACCTTTCTGCATAAAAAGTATATTTTTAGAAAAATAATATCTTAAGGGGCAGGTTGGCTTTTAAATTTTTTTTGCTTAGTAAAATAACTAAAAATTCTCTTGCGCTGGACTGAGTTTTCAGAGGACAGTACTTTTCTTCCAGATACTGACCAGATATACACAACTATTTATGTGTCAAACTTGCATTGATTTCATATAACCATATGCCCTAAGGAATCCCAGCTTTCAGTATAACATAAATAATTTTATTTACTCATGAACACTACTAACATTGCTGTGTTACTAGTTCAAATTTATTAGGGTTGTTTTAACTATATCTTCTGTATGTGCAGTAGTGTTGAAGCACAGTATGCTAAACTTAATAAGTCCTTCAAAAAGAACTGTTTCACCTTGAAGTCTTAATTATTTGCTTCTTAACAACGTGGTTTAAATTTTATTTAGGAATGTAGTGCTGTGGTGTCATCATGGGTAGCTAAACTACTTTAAGAAAAGATGAGTCTTTTTATCGCAAGCTGAACATAGCAAACAACGTGTGGTAGAGACGAGTGCTGATCTCTATCCCATACATTCAAGTTTGAATCTGACACCTTTTGGGCATAGAGGCTCTGCTGTATCCATCTTCTGTAAAGAAGCAGAATGAAGAGGTCTTCTCTTAGACAATTTTGTCATGGACCACTGAAAGGACTAGGACCTTCAGCTGTGTTCAGGATTAGAATGGAAACCAAAGGAGAGTGAGGAATATTGGAGTGATGTATTCTCATTACTGTGTTTTATTTAACAGATGGGATACAGTACAATGAACCATCTGTAGGTTATGGAGTGGCATCTGGGTCAGACCAAGGAAGAGCAAATTGGATTGATCCAAGCAGAGGATTGCAAAAGCATAGATCAATTTCTCTAAATCCATTTCTGAATAGAAAGGCGACTTTTTCTGAGTTAGATACAGGTGAAACTAAGTGCTTTGGGTTTTGGGCTTCTGTCACTGGTGAATAATGATGACTCCACAAGGCACTGGTGTTTCAACTCATGGAGAGCAGCATTGCTTTTTGGTGGGAATAGTCACACTTCCTCTTGCTTTTTGCACTTCTTCAAAAGCAAGGAAAATTACTTTTTTTTATCTGGAATTCTTGTTCCAGGTGTTGTGAGACATTTTAGATATCCAGAGAAGCTGAATTGTTCAGTGTGAATGTACAGAGTTATGAGTATCTTGAACGCTTTAGCAGAGAGAGGACTAATAGAGCAGAGCAGTCTGGATGTCTCCTTGTTAGAAGTAACTGGACACTTCACCCTTTTGCTGTTGTCTATTGATAGGAGGGTGAGAAAACAGCAAAGCAACCCTGCAAACACTGGAACTGAAGTATTTCAGAAAGTCTGTGTTACTAAAATATATTCCTTAATTTTACCTGTAATGCTGTAAGAGGTATATCAATATACTGTTGTGTACAAGTGTATGATAACATACTGAAAAACATTTAGCTGACTGAAGGAGTTATTCCATATTCTACATTGCTGAATATTTTGCTGGTTTCCCTTAAGAACTAGTAAATTGTACATATGCAATTATATCTGAACTCTGTTTAAGACAGTAATAGAATGAAGGTGGAGAGTTTAAGATAGTTTGGCCACTCAGTAAAAGTACATGGCGTGAAAGAAAATGACCGTGCATGTCTAGGCTGCATTTAGGAAGGAATGATTTACTGGCAACTCTTTTTCTGAACTTCATAAAGAAGATTTTAAAGAAGTATTTGTATGAAAAGGAAGCAGTAGTATTGCAGAAGATTGGAAAAGGAGGTAAAAGCAATACCTAGATGATGGATGAAGTGAGAATATGAAGTAAAATCACACAAAAAGACTCCAAGGTGTTCTTCAGTAAGAATTGAGATTATGGTTGATTTGTGTAGCTATCACCTTCACAGTACTGTTATGCCATAGCCCTGCTTAGAAATGAGACAGAGACTGAGAAAGCTGTTTGTTCCTAGCTTGCATCTGGAAAAACTGTCAGGTTTGTCCTTTGGGCTTGGCTTCTGTTTCCACAGGAGTTGGTCATAGACTGATTTTCTGGAAACTGCTGTGCAAAAGCACATTAGTCATAATCCTGAATAAGCACATTTGGAACAGAAATTAAGGTGGACTCTTGCATTTCCTGGTGTCTCATCTGTTTCCCACTGGCTGAGAGTGTGGGACCCTCACGGTCCTTAATGCGCTTTGCTGAAACAAATTGTATCTCTGAATTCAAACAGACTTGGTAGTAAATGCTAATTGAAGATGGTCAATAGTTATAGCTACTGCCAGACATGTCTGAGTTTCATAAAAAGTCCTTTTTTGCAATTGAAGATTGGCTGCTGACAGCATGCACTCCCAGCTCTCCTTCCCAGTGCTCCCCATGATGATAACTTGGCAGGGGCAGAGCTGTGCCACCTTGGCATTTAAATATTTCTCCATGGCATATTGGATTAAGCATTTAACCTGAGACAAAGATCTGCATCTTGCTGTTTCTATTGATAACTGATCTTCAATAACAAGGGGTATTAATCTTAAGAGTAGCTATTCCCAAGACCTGTTAACAGAATGAGTTAAGAGTATCTACTCTTTGTTCTTTAGCCTAGAAAAGGAACTTACTCCCTGCCCCTAGCCATTGTAGAAATTGAAATGGTTATGGGGTGCTGAAAATATTAACCTCTGTCTCTTACTCCATGATTTCTAGTACAGGCAAGTCTGTCATTATTATGATTCATGTTTTCTTAAATTCCCATTAAATCTTGTTCATTTGCTATTCTTTTCTGACAACACCATTAGGTTCCTAAGGACCTTTATCTGGTGTGCTAGACCTTACTCTCCTCAAAGAATCCGTTGAAATCCATGTTTTACACTAAGGATAAATGGTTTTGTAGTTGATGTTTGATAGAAAAGATTGAACAGTCAAACACAAAGAAACACTGAACAATCCCTATGTGGTGCTGTTTACTGCAAGGCAAAGGTAAGTATGTAGTCACAGTACATTGTCACAGTCACAGTAGCGACAAAGAACAGTATTAGAATTCACCTCTCCTTGTTATTATATCCTGTATGTCAACTATTCTCATCGTAACTAAAAAACCCCCACACATTAATGAAAATTGTAATGGCAATCAACTTTATAATCTGTTCTAAGTCCCTCCCTTGTTTCCTCTTTCACCTCCCAGTCTCCCCCTAATTAGCCATTAAATTGTAAAATCTACAGTGCAGCCATTCCTCCTCTCCCTTCACTCTGCTTCTCCATCTCATTTCTTTTCCTCCTTTCCTCTTCCTAGAGTTTGGATGAGTTGATGGACCTCAGGCTTTTGACTTCTCTGTAGTACCATGTGCTTTCATAATTCAGAACCAAGTTGTTCTTTCAGTACTGTTAAAGCAGTAACCAAGGCAACAGTAAACAACAAACAAACACAGAAAGAAATTCAAAATTCAAACATTTTCTACTTCAAGTTTTCTTCTTCCAACATTCATGTGAGTGGGTTAATGCTTGCATAAAATGTTTGGAACTTGTGTATAGAGAACATCAGATAAATTTTCTTACTCTTATTAAAATGTCACTCTTTGAATGT
Source organism: Dasyornis broadbenti (assembly GCA_013397935.1). Classification (NCBI taxonomy): domain Eukaryota; kingdom Metazoa; phylum Chordata; class Aves; order Passeriformes; family Dasyornithidae; genus Dasyornis; species Dasyornis broadbenti. The sequence goes on along the minus strand of VZRN01005851.1, from coordinate 1,496,280 downwards.
AAGGTAATAAGAACTTCCCCTCTGTTCCGATAAATAACATTCTGGGTGACCACAAGTAATGACTTCTAATGCTTTGCAGGTAGCCATGGGGTTTACACTTATTTGACTTATATATTCAGTGAACTGTTCTGAATAACCCCTAAGATGACTGAAATAAGAACTGTATCTCATAATCTTTTTGAGACAACTGTAGTTGAAGCTGTTAATTATGATTAGTAATATGCTTTATTCCTGTACATGGTCAGACCTTTTGATCTATGTACTGTGACCTCTACCTTTACTTCCTAGATTTATTTAGAGCTCTTAAAGATTGTATTTTGTGTTCAGATTTCCATTTTAGTTTGCTTTAGTTGATACTTTATGTGCATTTGCTTTATAGAAGACTTTTATAGCTCTGTTTAACAGAAACTGCATTAGATATATTTCTAACATATTATAGGCCTCCTCTGATGTCTACTATGTTCATTTCTAGCCAAAACCCACAGTCTCAGTGCCTCTTTTCCCTTTGCTATTATATCTGATTGTGGTTTTACAATTTTTTTTACTTAAAGCCTCCATTTAATATTAAAAAGGGTAATTATAATTTAGTTTCAACTTATGTTTTATCTGTAAGAGTTTTTATAAATTATATGTCAAATCCACTTCTCTTTATTGTGGTTGCTAGATTGAGATAGTTATTTTCAGGTTTTCTTCTGTCTGAGAGCTAGTTGTATCTTAGAATACTCCCAGCCTTGAACTAAAATTTGTATGCTATTTAATATATAACAAAATTCGTTGTCTTTCCCATCACAATTGTTGTACTTATTAGCACATAGTAAATGTTATCCTCTCAAACCTACACAGAAATTTAGGTTTGCAAATGCCTCCATGCCTTCTGCTTCATGACAGAATGCATCAGGACATTATAGCCCCAAATGCTTGTTTCCTCTTATGGCAGATCTTTCCTCTGTAGACGACCACAAGCCATATAGAGATGGCAATGCCAGCCCGTAACTTCTGCCTCAGATATATCAATCATGAGTTAAATGTTATGGCTAGCTGAATTGCTGCCTCTGACTGATGTCAAGGGTGGATTCAGCCAAGCAAAAGTGAGCAGAAGCAGACTGTGTACAGCCTGGAGATAACAAGGAAAGGGAAAGAATGCAGCCATGGGACCTCCTGCTACATTAAGGGGTGGTGCTGGCTCCTGACAATGAATTGCTTACAGTCCCATTGTCTGTTGGCAAAAAACCCACACAGTGCTTATCTTCTTTACGTCTTCTTTAACCAGACTGTACTCACCAATATGCTTTTTATTTAAGCATTTACTGGCACTAGCAGGCTGACCACTCATGTGCAAGGCTTTCTGGATGCAAAGGTTGTGTGGATGATCTGTAGATTTGCCTAGAAACTTAATCCATTCTAAGCCAAATTCTTGGCCTGGGTCCCACTGGAATTTATTGACCTACTGAACCTGGACAGATTGAGTGAGTAAATGAAAAAGAGGCTAGGGAGGCTGGATTTGGCCCAGATCTCGGGCATTCATTCATATTGCTGAGTTTAAGAACTTCTTGAGCTCCACACAATAAAAAGTAAGTTTTCTCTAAACTGGCTCTTACTAAAAAATAACTCTACCTGTTAGAAAGGGATCCAACCATACAACTTTAACCATGTAGAGGTCTTGATTTATGAGCTATAGAATGACACTGGGAAGAAGTCATCCATTTCATTGACGTAGTATTTCAATTTGAGGTTTTATATGTAATATTTTTCGCATGATCTGAATATCCTTATGATTCTACAAGCCTGGTAACTGAAAACAAAAAACCAGAGAAGTTAAATCTCTGCTGTCCTCCTCTGAAATGCTTTACCTTTGTGGAGAATCCTGTCAAAATAATAAAATAGAGTTTAATAAAAAAATAAAAATGCATTTAAAAAGAAAAATAAAAAGCCATTTCATAAGCCTATTGCAGCCTGAAATTGTTGTCCACAGAGGCATGAGCTTGAGGCCTGGGTAAATTTCACCATAACTGCATCTCTTTTCCTCTATTACTGCTGACTTACCTTTGCTCCACTCTTTTTACGTGCTTCTTTGCATTTGCTCCATCATTTCACAGTCCAGTTGTTCTTTTTGGTCAGGTGGCCTGTAACATGCAGTTTACTGCCTGAAACATCTCCAAGCTCAGTACATAATGACTCAACACCATTACCCATTTCTCCCCAGCCTCTTCTTATGGGGTCTAATAAATCCTCTTTCACCAACAAGGCTATGACAGTTCCTTTGCTTTTCTTATATGTCTTTTTCAAATAAAATATATTTTTTAATATCTTGCTCCAGCCAGCTTTCAGTTATACCATATTTTCTCCACATTATTATCTGTCCAGTTCTGTTCCTTTCTTCCTAGCTAAACATTCCATTTGTGTTTACAGAAGACATTTCAATACCCCCGAGTTACTGATCTTATTTTGCTCTGTATTAGTCTTCATAAATATAAATTTCCCTTTTATCTTTTTCCTATCTGTATCTCATGTCCATTCCTTTCATCTTGGTCCATCCTTGGACTGAATTTCTCACAACTCTGGCATTTCAGAAAAAAAGAGTGTTGCACATGTATGACAATAAACTTCTGTAGTTGTAGAAAGTCCTTTAACCCTGGAATGGTCCTTTAACCCTGGAGTGGTTCCAGGGCAAAGGAACAGCCTCTGTCTCTATCATGGATACAACTTGTAAGCCAGGTGAGTGAGTTACAAAGGGATGACATTAATTTTACTGTGTTGTGTGTGCTGTTTAAAAATGAGAATCAGACAGATTTTCTTTAATTATCAAGTTCTCCAAGTTCTAAGCTTTGTTACAACCAATTCTCTCCATCCAAATGAAGAGCATTTTCTTTCAACACATCCTATTGGTTTATATTTTTATCATTTAAATGCTTTAAAATGTTAATGGAAGAAAATTATTTTTACCTGATGAATTCTTTCACAAACGTGTTTTTGAGGAATTTCCAGCTGGAATTTTTTTCCTGATTTTTTTCATCTCCTAGTCTGAATCTGTGAAATACAACACACTCATTCGTGGAGTACAAATGTCATAAATTATCTAGAAGTCCTGTAGCTCACTTAATTCTGTAAAATAGAAGAAACCATTAATGTCAATAACTCTGGCTCCAGATGAGCAATTAAGGCAAATACATGTTTAACTTCTTGTCAGTGATGAGAACTCAGTGGTCCTTTCCAGGACTAGCCTTCAAAATTTCATCTGTAAAATCTCATATCAGAGTTAACAGATGTCTTTCTTTAATATTTTCACATAAAGCTGTAAGTTTTCATTTTCATAACATTTGGATATTTTTAATAATTGTGAAAACTATTTGAAATAGCTGGAAAGAAAACTCTTGTTTTCTGATTTAACTTGGTCTTAGACTGCCAATGAATTTTAGCCCAACCCTTGACGACAATTTTCTCAGCTGCCAGTCACAGTCTTACTCCTTGAAGTTCTTCAGGTAGCCAGTGTGTTGCTACCTGTAACTTGCAAATCAAACAGTTGTTTCTGCACATGTGCAATTTTCCATCACCTGACAGTTCACAAATCTTACTTTAACTTATTTAAAGTAGGTAGAATAGTGATTTCTTTTATCCCTTGCTCCAACTATTCAGGAACAAGTTCATGGACATACAGAACGTCTGTAAGCATAGTTTCATATTCTGCTGAGCAGAAAAATGTTTAGAATTGGAAAATTTATTGCAGGATGGAACGTCAGAATACAGTGCCGTAGAAATCCTAACATAATGAATTAACCCGATATTAATCCATACAGCAGACAAGATAGGAGGCATTGAAAAACAGATAAATGCGAGTGTGAGAGTTGAAAGGGACACAAATGGGTTGAAGTCATTACAGCCTTTTCTTTAACTGCCATTCTCACTAATGAAAAGCATCTCATCGAGTATCTTTCTTCAAAAACATAAAAGGGATTGGCCAAGAAATCTTTTATTAAACAAGAGATTTTCTTTATGTGCTTTGAGACTATTTGCTTTGTTTTCAATCCAGCATCTATGTGGATATAGAGTGGAATAGAGTAAGCAGAATTACTGTTCAGCTGTCATTTTTCCAAGTGTCTGTAAGACTTGAAAATTTTATATTCCAGTATCCATGATCCAAAGTGATGCATTTTACTTTCTTTCTTTTAGAAAACATTCAAATATACATAAATATTCCTTATATATGTAATCTGTGACAAATCTATGTGCTTTAAAGACACTTCCATCTAGTTTTCTGAATCTAGGATTGGGTTTTGCATACAGTTAGATTTTGTGAATTCTTTCATATTCAGTAAGTAATTTCATAGCATTGAAAAGACTACTCTAGTCCCTGGCTGTGGAAAAGCTCTTGCAGACCTGACTGGTGCTGCAGATTTTCAGACTTTCTGTGGAGACTCCAACTTCCTGAGGCTGTTAATACCATCTTTCTCTCTGTTACCCCTTTTAGAGCAACCTGAGCTGACTACACTATCACTCTCACTGAGCTATAAAATTTACATACACTCTTCACAAACAATGAGAGTTAATTAAGAAAGTGGAACATAAATCTGTTTTAACCTGAAGACAAACCACTGAGTCATAGTAACACTCCACCTTCCTTCCCAACCTCTGTTGTTCATCTGAAGTTACTGTAATTAGTAACACCCATTTGAGTTTTCAACTGCAGTGATGTGACTACCAGCACTATTCTTGAACTCTAACGTTCCAGCTCCTTTCATGAACCTCTGGCATTTATGGCTCATGCAAATTATATACGCAGTGTAATTTGAATTGAATTGAATGCAATCCTAGGAGCAGATCATCCCCTTTCTGTATCCAGTGCTAGTAAATTCTCCTGATCATCATCAGTTTATGAGGAACTCAAGATTTCTCTGTGGTTTTAGGTGATCAGATATTTTCACAGCTGTAACCTAAACCCTAGGGAGCCATTGTGCTAGAGAGTTAAACAGAAATCCAGTACATCTGTGTTTTAGAGATCATACTGACGTAAAAGAGGACAAAGACAAGATGTTCAGAATTTATCTTCCTCTTAGTTGCTTCTGATGCTTAAAATTCTTTGAAGAAAGCCCAGCCACTACAGACACTTGTATGTTGCTTCATGTATACTTCATCTTTGAGTGGCAAGTGTCCCTGAATTTTCAAATACTAACTCTTCCCTCCTGTAAAGAAAACATAGTATTTGGCTACATTGTCCTAGGGCATCTGAAATTTGGGGAAAAAAAGCCAAACCAAACAGACCAAGGTCTAAAGCATCTGACAATATCTTTAAACACAAAGATATTGTGATTCTCCTTGTAACTATTAGTGTGAAGTTAAATGCTTCTGCACATCAGAAGATGTTGTCCCCTCTAATGGTAATTCAATAGTTACGCAAACAGTCAAAATCCAGTTCAGGTTAAGAATTAAAAAATATTTTCTCCACAACTAAAATGTTTCACTAATTTTCTTACACAAATTCACATAAGGAGTGGTATCCTTAAATAGCAGTCGAAAATAAATGTTAAGTGCCTTGGTATTCAAAGGCATTTATCTTCTCTCTTGAATCTAAGGAGTGTACATGAGATGTGGTGTGCTCTGCTCTTATTATTTTACGTGGCATCCATTACAGGCATTAGTAAACACCAGTTTCCAGGCTGAATGTACCCCTAGTTTTACCCACTATGGCAATTCTTTGCTCTGTTTTCATGCTTTGCCAATCTTCAGGCTGCTGTGAACAAGAAAAAATCCCCAGAGATCTGGAAGTCTTGCCAGCAGATTAACTACAACAAATCCTTGCTGGCTACAAAGTGGTTAAAGATTGGGTTGAAGGCTTGACAAACACATCATTTAGATGAACCAACTACAAAAAAAAAAAAAAAAAA
>VZRN01005851.1:1447521-1490377 GCA_013397935.1 Dasyornis broadbenti | reverse complement strand
AAAAAAAAAAAAAAAAAAAAAAAAAAAAAAAAAAAAAAAAAAAAAAAAAGAAAAAAAAAGCATGATCATTTTTTTTAAGAAAAGCTTTATGTGTTTGGGACTGTTTAAAACCTCTGTCTGTCTTCTGAGACAGTGCTTCGTGGCGTGGATCCAATGCAAAGCACTGCCTATATACTACCAGTGTCTGCAAGATATGATCTGAAAAGAAATAAAGGGAAGAGAAAAACCCATTAAATTCCCCCAAAATGTATTTAGATATGAAATACCTATGAAAGATTTATCTTGGGTATTTTTCAGTATATGCAGCCAGGTCCTAAGTGTCTTAAATTTTAACCTCTTGACTCACACTATGATAATTGACACAAGACTGGCTTTGGTAACTGAATCATTGGCTAAAAAAAAATATAATGAAAACTTTGTTCTTTCTAGATAGTATAAGCATGATTTGTTATCCATAAAATGTAAGCACAGTTACATTGGGAAAAAAACCCCAACTATGTATTGGCTTTGGGCTCAGAACAAAAAGAGCTTCTCCTGTTTTATGAGCCTCAGATTACCAAATAACCTTGACAGCTGAATCAGTGTTCCATGACAACAAGCAGGCCATTGATAAATAGCAACAAAACTATTAGACGTTGAATTTAAGAGATGAGTAATAGAGAAGCTAAATTATAGGTTTACCACTTGACAAAGTACAGCTTGACAAATCTGTGATAATCTACATGTGTGTCCATGTATAAATGCACACAAGGAAATGTGAGGAATAGAAACTTTTAAAAAATGAAGGTGAAATCTGCATGACATGAATGTTACAAAGATATAAATATATTCTTTTCATAGTACTTAAATTCCCATTTTCAATTATCAAATCCTCAACAAATCATGTGTAAGAACTTGAAAAAGCTGCCACTTGTGAAGTTTTTTTTCTGGTTTTATTAAAATTTTTAATTTTAACCGCTGTAAGGTAGAAAAGAGAGGAATTTCTGATATGTGATAGAACTTTAAACTGGTTCCTGCAAACTAATAGATTCTAATTAAAACTCAAACCCACCATTTTAAAGAGCCACCAGGAAAAGCAAGAGCTGAAAAATCTCTTCCTGGATTATGGGAGCAATTTGAACTTCCTAGGAAATAAGTGAAAACTATGTTTCTCAGCTTCCTGTATCAGACTGTTGTCACAAATGATTTTAATAAAAGTTGAATCTCATGTATTCACTTCTTTTAAAATAATAGGATGTGTAGAGGAAATCAGGATGAGTGACCAGTCATGTAAAGAAAAAGATACAATAAGGACAGGATAATGCAATCAGTCTTTCATAGCAGAGAAACTTTCTAACACGACCAATGTGCTCCCAGGAAGATCTGTGGGCTTTCTGTCCTGACTTTGATGCAGCAGCTTTTGATTTACTGCTGTAAACTCTGGTGGTTTTCTCAGGTGGGATTCTTGTGCTCTCACTTCCCAGAGCAGGTGGCAGGTGGCAGCAGCACTCCCACACTGGTCTTGTTCGTGACCTGCTGACATCTGAGTTTGACTCTCTTTTCCAGCTGTGGTGAAAACTAATGTGTTTAATAATCATTGGCTCAGTCCACAGCGTCTGTAACATTATGTTACCTGTAACATTATGTTACTAGAAACAGACTGTACTCCGTGAGCAAAAATACAGCAATGAATTTATGCAAGTCTTGGCAATAGTCAGACAAATTACAGGATTAAGGCTGAAGATCTAGCTGAAGTTCTGTGACCTGTGTTGCACAGGAGGGCAGATTAGATGATCCAGTTGGATCTTCTGTTCCAAAAATCTATTAATTGTTCTGGTGTAAGAAACAGCTGTAGTTTTGTCAAAGGCGAATTAAACTGGAAATTCATCATATCCTAAACACTTTCACAGTATCTACTGGAAGGTAACATGACAAATAATGAGAAAGATCAAAAGCAAACCTAGTGAAGGTTTTGTTTGATAAAAGCAATTATGTGTGAAGGGTTTTCAAACTTTTGTCATCTTTTCAATTTTCCTGGAACAACACGACTTGTATGAACTGCCATTCACAAACATGAACTGAAAAACTGTTGATTGTATTTCCTTAGAAACAAATTATGCATATTTTTGACAGTACACTGATACTACTGTGATTCTGACCTTTATTATATTATGATATTCATGTTATCCTTTATTCATAAACAGAGAAATAAAACAGAAGCCATATTTTATTCAACTACAGCATGTGCTTACTATCCCATATTAGTGGATTCCAGATGCCCATAACATTTTAGGCTTCAAAAGATCAAGAATATCCAGTGTTTGAGATGTATAGGACAGACGTTTAACATTCCCCCTAAAATGTAGATCTTTGTATTTCCATGTCCTTTATGTTTGCAATGAGGGATTGCCAAAAAAGTGCTTAGCCAAAAACATTTTTGTTTTTTTTTTAACAAAAAGCTCAAGTTAGTCATGTGCTTTCATCCAAAACAATCAGAACCTGAGCCAATTTAGTGCACGTAAGATACCTTGGATGGATTAATTTATGCTGTTGAGCTTGTAATATCTGTAACCAATAGGAGTTCTCTTCATACATGGTTTTTTTTTTTTTTTTTGCAAATCTTGCAGCTAAGTCAGTGAGCCAAATGCAAAATCCAACACCTAAGGGTATCGTGTAGATTTGTAATGCACCCTGGGGCTACCTAGGGTTGAGAAACCATTGAGTGGATTACACAGATCCATATATGTAGTTTTTTCATCTCTGACAGATATAATATGAGCACTATTATACGTTACAAAAAATTCTCAGTATACTGTGTGTGAAAGAAAAGCAAAATCATGTCAAATCACTTACACAAAAAATTATTAAGAAAAGAGGGTTGAAGGTTCTGGCCTCTTTAGGGATGTGTCTTATGTTGTAACACCTACATGCCATACAGATCAACTGTATGGTGACAAAGGCTTGGCTAAATAACTGCAGTGCCAAATGAATATGGGTCTATTAGGAGCTGAAAGTAGTATATTAAACCTGCTAAAGATCTTCCTCTCATAAAATCCTGCCATTCCTCCTCCTGTCAGTCATCTGAAAGTTAGGCATCTGAACTGGGTAAGACTTTTACCAGGGAACAGCTTCCCCTTTTATCACATAGATATAGTTTTAAGTGAGATGAATAGCCCTTTGCAAGAGCCTTTTTTCATAGTCTATACAGAGACTGAGTAGAGCTTAAACCAGGTCTTTATGGCTGGAGTAAATTAAATGAAATCAATGCTCAGGACCAGTATTATCTACAAAGAGAAGAGGGCCCTGTGTTGCAAAATGTACAGTGTGTTTCACACAGGTTTTATGCTGTTGATCTCAAGGTGTGTAACTGGATATTCATACTGATGTAAAGGTAACGGATCAAAAGCTCAGGATATTGTAGTCCAACAGGTGGTATAATTTTCCCTTTAGCTGTTTTTCTGGATTATCAACACAACTACAATTTTGTTCATCCTTTCCTTAAGGCTGTTGGGTTATGGGGTTTTTTGGTTTTGTCTTACTCCTCATTCCCCTTTCCCCAAAAAGATTTTGGCAGCAGTGAAAAGAAATGGGACTTGCCTGTGGCCTGAGCTTCCAGTACTTGAGCTACAATTAAATATCCACTAGACATAATTTGCCGAAACTGCAAGTGATTTAATATTTTGCCAGTCCTCAATTTTATACACAGAATTAAATTAGAGGGTGGTGCTATTTTTGAAAAAATTTACCCCTCACTTCTCCCACTTTTTCTCCATCCCTGGCAATTGATCATTGCAGTGCCTACAAATGCTCCATGGCTAAGAAGAGAAAAGCTGAAGATCAGATATCAGGCGTTCCCGTCAACAAAAGGAAATCCCTGTTAATGAAACCCCGCCACTACAGCCCCAGTTTGGAATGCAAAGAAGAAAACGAAGACAGGACAGAGTTACAGGAAGATATCAGTGTCCTCGAAAGCAGCTCAACTCCAGGTAGTTGCTTGAACTCCGCTTGAACTTGAATTCCACAGGAAGGTGCATAAGAAACAGTATTTTGAAACAGTATGCATGACAAGTTTGACTTCTAAGAAAGTTAGAATGGTGTCTTTCTGTCCAGGTTTAACTATCATACTTCCATTTATTTTGTACAATAGCTTCTCCTGGGGTCTAGTAAATGCTTTGTAGGTCACACGGAGACAACTACTGCAGCAGGTCAGATACGGAGCAGCATCTGCTTCTCCACTACCTCTGTCGAAGAAAAAGCTTAAGCCCACCACTGAGAAAAATACATTTATGAAGAGCAGAATTTCACTGGAATATATAGAGCTCTTAGGAAGAAAAAAAAAAAAAAAAAGGCTTAGCAAAACACTGTTGACTTTAACATTTAGCAAAGCAATTTCATATGTGTGACTGCTGTGTGTGTTCTGTTTAACACGATTATTAGACTCAGCACTTTTATACTTGTTATTCCACCACTGCTAAGCCAAACACATCTAACAATTTATAGTAGCTTTGCTGCATTGTGTATGCTGGAAAATATGGATGAGGATGGCAGGAGAGAAAGATATAGCTATATTATGTTTTGATTACTCTTCCTTTCTAATATATTTTTATATATATTCAAGTTGAACAAAAAGTCTCAAACCATATTCACATATTTGTTTAAAAAGTCCTGCCAAAATAGTTAATCAGACAAGTAAGAACAGAAGGAGATATCAGGAAGACGTTAGGAATCACCTGTACACAGCAAATGTTAAGATAAAAAGAATGTGATCTGACACGGGGAAATTAGTAATCACAGATATGTACACAGAATGAACTTATATGTCACTCAGTTGCTGGTTGCTATTGGAATTAAAACATAACTTATTTTCCACTTAGTTTCTCTCATAAAATATTTTTGAAGGACAGGGTATTAGATAATCTAATCTAGGGTCCCTTTACCACAAAAGACTGGACCAGATGGTGTTTCAAGGTCCCTTCCAGCCTAGGCTGTCCTATGATTTTATGATGAACTGAGATTAGAAATTTATGTATTTATCCGCTCTAAACTGAACTTCCTTAAAACAAAACAAACCCCTCAAATTTTATACATATGATTACTATAAAACACACAGAAGAGGAAGAAGAAGGTCTTTCAGATTAAAGAGTCAAATCCTGATTCAACCAAAATCAGTGGAGGTTTTTGTGGCATTTCTATACAGCAAAGTTTTCAGTCAGCTGTCACTTGTAAATCTCCTAGGAGGATTTTTGTCCAAAGGTTTGCTGTGAAAACCCGGAAGGTAGCTCCATCTTCAAGCAGAACATAAATCAGCAAGGTGATACACAATGTTTCTGTCTTTTGGGTGACATTGTTAAGCAAAATTCATGAAGAAAAAAGTCCCATGGCTCTCAGTGCCTGTTCAGGCTGCAGGGAGTATTTCTACCACCTAACACCAAAAGGGAATCTGTTGGAGTAAGAGTTCCTGTATGGTTGTTGTCTCAGGGTTTTGTTATTGTTTGTTTGGATTATATATTTTTTTAGATATTTGGAATTTAGGTAAATTTTTTTTGTGTTGATTCAGCCTGGTTCCTGACCATCCAGAGTTGCCCTCAGTAGTGACTTCTTCCCCTCTTTCTGTCCTCTGCACAGCTTGAAGAACTCGCTGAAGGGAAAGTACTGTGATGGGTGTAAAGGTAGACTCTGTGCCATACACAGATGAACCTAAGTTATTTAACTGGTTCCTTTTTCGAAAAACGGCAAGTGTTGGGCCAGATCCATTGAAGAAAATGTAAGGAAACCATACCCTTCAGTCAAAACAAAAAATCCCACCTGATTTGGAAAAGATTTATGTGATACCAGTATGATATCTTCCAACCTGCTTGCGTCAGTGATAATACCACCTACATCTTCTGCATTAATTTTGCCAGCTACTAAATAAATTTCAGCTAAAGCATACAGTTGATCTGGCTATGTAGGTTTACTTGTGATTTCTTAGTGGAATATTGCTCGCTTTACTATGAACTCATGATTCTTGTCAGTTGATCAGTTAATGATTCAATTCATGGATTGATGCAACTATAAACTAAGCTGAGTTTTGATTATTTTAAAAGTAAATTTACAGCCTGTAGCAGTAAAAAGCAAAGCTGGGACAGCTGAACCATTAAGACTGATTCAACAACAAATTTTTAAACATTGCTTTTAAAAATTGCTGCTTACTTAAAGAACAAAAATATTTTACCTTGAATTTGTATTATATTTCATCTTTCATACAGAAAAATAACTGAAAAGACCTTTTACCATTATAATGTTTTGGTTTGTTTCCTTTTGATGGGTGGGAGATTTCTTTTAAGCTAGATCTTGTTACTTTTTGAAATGACCCAATTATGAGATTCTCTTATTTTCCAAATGGCAGAAAAGCAAATAATGAAACCCCATTTGATTAAAGTTGGTTATAGAGCCAAATCATCATTCTTACTTGCTGAGATATAAAAGAAGGCAGACTTTATTCAGAATACTGCAATGTGTGTGGTACTAGACCAGCTGCTAAGAAGTTACACTAAGGTTTACAGACACTTCTTTAAACACAACTTTATGCACACAGTGCACAAGGCCACCTCTCCCTGCGTGAGTCCAATTTTCTGAAGAAGAATAAGAATTAATCAATATTTTCTTTTAACATATAACAAACAGTTGAACCAAACAATTATGTAAACTGGAAATGACCCAAAATGCTAACAGTTTGGCAGCAGTAAAGTGAAATGCATTGTGGTGCACATGTGCATTTTTGTCCCCCTTTTCCCCTCCACAATAATCTGCACTTAATAGGAATATTTTAAACTATGTAGCTAAGCAACAGAGGTAATTGTTGCTTTCTAGAGCTTTTGTTAGGCACTCTAACACAGCCCAAATATGCATAATTAGGTATAATGTCTATAAATCATTATTGTACACATGTGGGTAGTTAAGTGGATTGAGAGAATAGTTCAATGAATTGGACATATTCAGTGAAAATGCTTTTTATTTGTTTTCTGTAGTTCATAATACTTTAAAATTATCATAACCCTTTACACTTTCTCTTAATAGCTCACTGTGTTATTGAGAAAAACTTCATTTGCCTTTTAGGCTATGCTTAATTTATTATTTAAACCTGGAGTTCTTCTGATTCAGGACAGACACATCTTATGAAATAGTCTGTGCTTGTTTATTCATCTTCCTTTCTAGGAAGTAAAATGTTAAATTTTTCAGTTTATGTTGAATAGATCCCAACAAAAGAATGTACCCTATAATCAGCATTATTGAAGGGGCTAGTGTTGTGACTAAATTCTTCCCTTCATCCAAAAATGCTTTTAGTTACTATGGCAATATTTACTTGATCCTGGCAAAACCAGTGTTGATTTTAGAGAGATAATTACCAGAAAGGAAGATGATGGAGATGTATTTTTGAGTGTCCTTGTCAGAGGAAATGTTTATAAAAAATTAAATGAGATACAAAAGGCATATTGTCTTCCACACTGACAACCTCTCCTACATGCAGGCTTTATTACCTGCTGGCTGCTGCTTTTCTTCTCAAGAAAGATGTTTATAAAGACAGGATGCACTTCAGTGGTGTCTTTAACAAGTCCTTTATGAGTCTGTACATAACAACCATTTCTGTTTGCCTGTGCATGACCTGATCTATCACTTAATGTGGCAATTTCAATGGTGACCAGGAGCTTGCCCTCTGTGAAGTATTGAGGATTTTTCCATCAAGGTCTTTCATGGGATCTGGGGTGGCTGGGAAAGTAATTAGGGCTTACTTTGAAAAAATATTTGGGAATCTTAGATGAAATAAAAGTGAAAATAGATTAGAGGAATTTAAAAATGTGTTTGACTGCTTATATATATATACATATTACATAGATTATGTGTATATATGTAATATTGATGTATGGCACATTATATTTACATAAATGTATATAACTGTGTGTGCATATGCGTGTGTTCTAAGATAATACATATTTTCACCATTTCAAACACAGCTTTGGTGTGAATTCAACCATTTCAGAGTACCTTTTTGAGTAAAGAAATGGCAACTGGTAAGTAAATATCTTCATATCACCTCCACAAGATACAAAAAAATGGTTATTCTCACATATTTCTCTTGCCTTTTTTCTCATACAGAGGAGAGTGCTCCAAAATCATCTGAGGACACCCCTCATTTGGGTGGGCAAGAAAATTCCAGTCAAAGAAAAGACAACTACTCTAGCTATCAAGATGCCGTGGCCAAATCTCTGATGAACATGGGAAAATTAGCAAAAGATGCACCCAGTCAAACAGTGGCAGAAAATCTAAATGATAGTGGCATTCAATCCTTAAAAACAGAAAGTGATGACACTGATGAATGTTACCTGATTAACTCAGCTGAAGGAAAAGAAAAGACTGCTATTTCTGACCCAAAATACTGTTCATCTGAGGAAAATGAAAGTAACTCTGAAATTATGGACAACGAGTGGGATAGCTCTTCAAATTTCTCAGAAGAAACTAGTGTAAAGCCCCATGTAACTCAGAAGTATATTGTAGAGTGTAACCAATCCAGCATCCTGGAAGTCCCAGAAATCAAGACGGAAGAGGTCGAATACGGTCCTTGTGAAACACTCTGTGACTCAGAAACAGAGCTGAGAGTGTCCCAGGAGCCTCATCCAGATCCTTTCGAGAAGAGAATTCAGAATCTCTTCCCTGAAAGTGAAGAAGATGACAATGAGTGCCTGTCAGAAACCACAGACGTGTCAGTAGAGCTGGACAAAACAAAAGGGAACTTGAGTTTGCTAGAGCAAGCAATCGCTCTGCAGGCAGAGCAAGGGCATGTGTTTCACAGCACCTACAAGGAACTCGATAGGTTTCTTCTGGAACATCTAGCAGGGGAAAGGAGACAAACCAAAGTTATTGACATTGGTGGGAGACAGATATTTAGCAGCAAACGTAAGGAAGTATTTTTGGCTCTTCTTGCTGGCTTAAGCATTTGTCCTGTGACTGATAGAGGATTCTGAGCTGGGTTTTATAGCAACAGTAAAGAATCTGGAATTTAGCTGGTAATTTTGTTAATTATGTACCTTCACACTAGTGCCTCACGTCTAACCAGGTTAAATGCTAGGTACTTGGCTTCCTGCCAAACTGCTATGTGAAATGATCAGTAATGGGTACTAAAAGGGCTGTGTAGCTGGCACTGACAGTCCTTCTCCTCCTTTTCCTCCTCCTCTGCTTCCTCCTCTGTAGGGCGCTGATACAAACCTCCAAAATTTCAGCAGCCAAAGACAAGGCATTAAAACGATGCTCAAGGGCAAGGTTAGGGTGAAAAATTGGCCTCTCCCAAAGATACTACATAATTCCTGAGACATGTGTTTTCTGAATTCAGTCTACTTCACATATCAACACTACATTTTCCTCCATCCAGCACTTCTGAGCCAGGAAAGCACAAGCTGTGCTCTTCCTCCTCATTCGCCATCAACAGAAATACCAGCAAATTCCAAAATCTTTGTTGTTTCTGATGGTTTGTGGTATCCTACAAACCCATAGGAACATCACTCATTTTTCAGCACTTAATCAGGCTTCAAGAAGTGGAGATTTAAAAGACTTGGGTTTGATGTATAAACTGGGCTGTCTTGTACGAAACTCCTCAATTGAGGATAATTACAGAACATAAAGAGATGTCATTTTATAAGCACACTCCCTGCTGTAGTAAGTAACAATATATTCATCTGTCCTTTGACTTTTCCTGTTGGCCTTCCAAACAGCCCGAGGTCACTCTAGCATTGATGCAATTTCTGCTTTTGATAAATGATTTACTTTGGTATTTCTAATGTAACTTTAGAGTAGTCCCTGTTGCCATTGCAACTATTATAGTAATTTACTCATCTAAAGCATTTAGTGTGAAAGAGAACTGACAGGCATTTTTCGGAGTTGCAACTATAAAATATTTCCTGCAGTATTTGGGAGGAAAATGCATACATCTCATTTTTGTGTCTCAAGCAGTGTTTTCATTAACATGTCTTAAGGTGTGCATGCATGGTATTAATCTACCTTTTTATAAACTACATGAACCTTTATTTGCTCAGACAACTGGCATATGCAGGAACTTTACAGATATCCTCTCTTACCCTGAGCTGTGTTCTCGAGGTTCATATTGGTGTCAATGCAACTTTCGCACAGCGCACATAGGAAAGAGCAATGATGTAAGAATGGCAGAATCTGTCCTTTCCTGATTTGCCTCATATTGTAATTAGCTGTGGTTTCCAGGTGAATTCAGAGCTAACACTCATGGAAAAACACCACAGGCTTTGTTCAGGTTGTATAAACACCACATGATTGTACTCAATGTTGTATTGGGCACATAATTTTTTCCTAAAAAATGTACCATCAAATCCATCAGCTCTTAATTTTCATTCTTCAATGATAGATCAGAAAAAACCCTATTTCATGATAAACCTTTTCAATTACCAGGGGAGACACTAAATCATATTTCAGGGTCCTTCTTTATTTTCTGTTCACTATTGCAGCACATTCCATTTGCAGTGATTCTAAAAAGCATGTGGTCTCCTGATGATGCTGAGTCTATTTTCTTTCTTCCCCTTTTTTTCTTTCTTTTTTTTTTTTTAAATCTAAAAACTTGCCAGGAAGTTTAACCCTCAGCTGTCTCAGGTGATTCTGTCCCTAAGCACATCCTACCTCATAGTCCAGAAAAACGAGATTGAAGGAGGCAGCTCTCTGTGCTGGCTGCAGCTGTTTTCTCCCCCAGCACCAAATGCTGTTGGCAGCCAATCACAGATGGAGCTAAAACCATCCTCAGCAATTTATGCGGCCACTTCCTCCAGATTTCTCACAAGAGAATTTCTGGACCAGAAATCATTCCTTTCTCGCCCAGACTTTTGATCCTGCATTGGAAATCAAATAAAGGTTTTCTGACCAGTGCTTCTTGCACAATTCTAGGTGCTTCAAACAGAAATTGGGAATTTTTCTTTCTTATTACAGAGTGGCCATTACAGAGTGGTAGCTGTGGGGCTGGGCTGAGACCTAGCCTTTGAAAGGGTATCGGCTGCTCCATGTTTTCAGTGTCTTTGTGGGCTGCTCCACAAAGCGGCATTGCCATGTGTACCAGAGGGAACTGCTTGCCTTGCCTCTCAAATGTAAAGTGGCATGTATTCAGTTTCCTAACAAAGAACCTACAGCCTAGAGATCTGTGATATTTAAGGAATGGCTCCTGGTTGAAATGCTTTTTGTTTATTTGTTTATTTGTTTCACACCTCAGCTTTTATTTGGTTGTCCCAGCTTCCTGGAGTCTGACATTAACAGAGCAAAATATTGTTTCTGCTTTTTTTTTTTATTTATTCCTTTATAGATCTTGCTGTTGGCTCCTGCTGCCAGTTTTCTGGCTTATTGGATTGTGGCTTCTGTCCTGTTTAAGGCTCTGAATAGAATAAATGACACTGCAGTCCTAAAGCTATATAGTTTAGCACATAAATGGCACATTGGGAGGGGGGAATCTTTGTTTAAAGAACACAGTGTGAAAATCTGAAGTGATGTTTCAGTTGCATACATCTCTGTTAAAACTTTGCACAGGAATTAAATCTGAAATATAAAATAGAGAATATCATGCTGTTCAGATGATTTGGTTGAGTGCAGACAGGCGCTAAACCCCAACAAAATCCTTATCTGATTTCTCTGCAGATTCACCCAGGCCTGAAAAGAGAGAAACCAAATGCCCCATCCCTGGATGTGATGGCACAGGGCACGTGACTGGGCTGTACCCTCACCACCGCAGTCTCTCAGGCTGTCCACATAAAGTTAGAGTGCCACTAGAAAGTGAGTATCATCTCCCGGCAGTCCAGCATAACAGCTGGATCTGTCTCAGTATTGTGGGTAGTGTGTGCTTATGCTGGAGAAGAATCCCCTTTTTTCTGCATGAGATTGCAGAATGAGACTGGGAAAGAAGCCATCACCCCTTCTTTGCCCTCCAGCTCATAGTCACAGTCCTACTTCCCACACTTGTGCAGTTCATGTGCTCCTCAGCAGCACCATCACAAACAGCAGCAAGCTCCTCAGGTAGCTTGGGAAGAACCAGAGCAGACAACCTATCCCCACACTGCCAGCAGACCTGCACGCTGTATTCCCATGAACCTTCAAGATGTTGTTTGCTCACGCCTTTGCTAAGGCACAGACATCACCCGCTTGTTTCAGAGCCGTGGCCTCATTTGCCGCCATCGCACACGGAGGCTGCTGGCTTTCAGAGCCAACAGCTGAGAGGCCTGGGCACGCTTATGCAGAAATGTTTCCAGTGTTCCCCTTACTGCTGAGCTCAAAAAGGTTATTTCCATCAGAACATCCCAGTACTGGTCCACAGCAGGTCCCTCTCTTGTCACAGTATCACACTAACCCTTTTATGCCCAGTCTAGCCTGAATCTCCTTGCTTATTTCTAACTGTGCTGCTCTGATTATATTGGCTTGTGTGTGTGTGTGTGTGTGTGTGTAATCCTGCAACATGATGCAATGAAATGCTGCATAATAAGCCAAAACTTAATGTGAAACTATCTGCTTAAACAACCTAGTTAGTCAGATTGTTCTTAGTGGTGGTATGCAGAACAACAAAATAAAAGGATATTTGCACTTTACCAAAATCCTCTTCCTAACTGTAGCTCTCCCCTTTTTAAATTTAGTACTAAACTGTATTTATGGAAACATTTGCTGAATTAAGCAGGTTGCATTTGGAAGGCCTGAGCAACATTAACTTCCTTAAAAGTTAAAATTAACAAGTTTTTGTTAATTATCACACTTCCAATTAGATGTGTTCTGTCCTGATGGGAGAAAAAAAAAAAAAAAAAAGTTAGAGTTTGGTTCCTGGCAGAACAAACCAGTGGACTGAACAGTCAGCTTTTGTGAAACACTGTGCCCCAGCAATGTATACTGTTTAACATGTACATACATGTCCATCTTGGCAAAGGTGACCCACATCCAAGGGCATAAGAGGTGTACAGGCAAGAGGTTGTAATTGCTACTGAGAGTGTAAGCTGCTGCTTGGAACCACGACCAATTGGTCCAAGGTAGTTTCAGCACAGCTCAGATGATCAGAAGGTGTAACAGTTCAAAGGGACATACTCAAAACATCTGATAAAATGTATAAATAGCCTTCCTGTACTTGAGAGCTTTCTTTCCCTGGCGCAGAGAGGGGCTGCAGCTCCCTGTAGGAGCAGGACTGTGAGGCTCAGGGCTCCTCTGACACCTGCCTTTTCCAGCTGACTGTGTTAGTGGTGGCTTCATAACGTAACATCTTTTTTGGCTTCCACCTATGCTCTTTTAAAGTCTGTAGAAACAATGATGTGTACGTGGGAAGCCACAATACAATAGCATAGAAATAAACTGGTCTGTGCTGGAGGCACCATGCTCACTGTGTTGTAGGCCCTTTGCTTCTCCTCTTCTTTTGTGATAAAAATATGAAAGAATTGAGAATCGGAGTTCAAAGAGGATATGTTCACTTTTTTTAAAGATATGTACTTTTAACTGACTCGTGTTATTATCAATTTTTTTTTTATTTCTGTTTAGTTCTTGCCATGCATGAAAATGTTTTAAAGTGCCCCACCCCAGGATGCACTGGAAGAGGACATGTCAACAGCAATCGCAACACACACCGAAGGTAGATCAGAAAAATTCCTGTCCACTTAAAACCTAACGTACTCGGGAGTAAATTGATAGGAACATCTTGGAATGAGATGCTGTGTACTACACTGAAATGTGTCTATGAACTGCAGGGGTAATCTGTATTATTTATAACCAAATAATTGTGTTTAATTCCATTATACATAGAAATGGGTACAGCACTGAGAATGGCAAATTCCACGAGTATTTTTCATAAATGAGATTTAAAGCTACAATTTCATCACAGTCCTTCACATTGAAAAATCATCATGTACAAGGGGAAGGAATGAACAAATAAATTACTATTCCTACAACTGGAAAACCCAAAAGAAACCAAAACCCATTAGTTTTGCACCACATACATGCTAGCCCTTGACAGGAACTTCCAATCAAAGGGCATTGCCTTTTAGCAAAACAGAAAATTTTAAGTAGACTATTTTAAAATCTTTTTAAAAGCTTCACCTATTATCCTCAGGAATGCCATCTTCCTGCTTGGAACACTCTTGTCTCTTTAACTTAATGCCTGCAGGGAGAAAGTAAAATTGAGACAAGCCTTCCAGACAGGCAGCTGGGGAATCACAGCTGGACTGCAGGTGAGGCAGAGAGTCAGCACACTCTGTCTCCAGCAAGCCACTGCTGTCAGCACAGCTCTTGTCAGTACTGCTTTCTGCTGGAAGCAGGATATTCCATCATACTGCTTCTGGGAAAATATTATGTCAGCCTTACAATCAAACTTGGGTCATAAGAATTTCAAAACCAACTTTCTTTGTTAATCTGAATTTTTGTGAGATTTAGGGGTTTTTGTTTATTGGTTGATTTGTTATCACATGAGTGCACCAAAATTAAGGATTATCATACTATATAGAAATACTAAAGATAGTAAGTCAGTCTTTACCAGACATATGACAAGCTTGTCTACAAGAATATACAAGGAACAAGCAGATGTTTTTCCTTTGTGTTTCCTGTTTTAAATCCCCAGTCATCTTTGAAGCACATCAGCTGTATCATGAGCAACCCATGAACAGGATAAGAAAACATGTTCTAATCTAATAAAACAAGCAGGAGAAAATAAGCTAGCACAACTTGAAATGGCAAAACATGTCCTTTGGTAACAGTCCCTCACATTTCCCTGGGTTTTTTTCCCGAATTCACTTTCCTTTTAATCAGCAGGAGGCTTATATGCATGGTTTAGCTGATAAAGTAAATGTCATTTGTCAAAAAATTTACTAGTGACTTGCCAGACACAAAACATCAAAGCTGAACTGTGGAAAACTCCTACATGATTCAGTTTCCAGATATATCACCTAAAATACACAGATTTCACAGTTTTGCATTAAGGATTGCAAAACAGATGAATCTGGGCTATGACAGCAGCAGTTCCCATAGATGTGCAGAGCATCAGAGAAGTTCAAAGTCATTGGTTTCCACAGAAAAACAGCACACATTTCCCTTACTTAAGAATTAATTTCAATTTTTTTTTTCTTGTTTCTGTTCTTCACCTTTGCTTTTCAACAGCCTTTCTGGTTGTCCAATTGCTGCAGCTGAAAAGTTGGCAATGTCCCAGGAAAAGAACCAGCTTGAGTCTCCAAAAGCTGGGCAGTGCCATGACCAGACCCACAGGTAGGACCCCTCACAAATCAGTCTCTCCAAAGTATTTATGCACAAACTCTGTTGATTGGTCCTCAGATCTTTCACCTGCTTCAGATTTCAGCTTCAGTGGTAACCCAGTTATCCAAGATGAACCTCTGCAAATCTGTCTGATTCTCAAAATAAACAACCGTCTTTCTGTTGGTTCTTGTGTGTGTGGCTAACATTAAAGACAAGAGATGTATCCTTGGATAAGGAATCAAATATATCCTACTAAATCTTACTTCCCCACAAGTAACCTGATCAGAATACTCCATAGAGTTTCTTTATTTTTAGTTTATTGCTTTTATTACTTTAATTTATTTTTCATACAATGACATCAAAAAGGAGAAACACTTTTTATTGCAACTGTATTTTGTTTGAGTTATATGGACCCTACAGACATGCATAATTTGCACATCATTGGCACCACAGCCATTACAACCTATTATATTCAGGTCTATTTGGGGACACTTTAATTTGTGGATTATTGACATGATCAGCTCTAATGGTTCCTTCAGAGCCATTACTGAATATTATGTCCATGTGTCTGCCAACTGCACGTGCCTTAACTCTACATATGAAAAGTCCTTAGGAAATTACTAAAGACAAGTAGTTACTGAACATTAACTAAATGGAATAACACACTATAAATCATTTGTTCCTCCCAAACAGCACAAGCAATTATTTCAGATCATCTTATATTATGTTTATACCATACTCATTCACAGTGAAGTGAGAACAATACCGATCCAAAAAAACTAAAAGCTAGAAAAAAATCCAGACAATTTTTTAGAACTAAAGGAAGCACCACGCCACAGTGGTAATCTAGCACTAAGTCAGGAGCTTCCTTGTAAATAGCCCAAACTACAGTTAAAGAATACTACATTTTCTAATGTCCTCATCTTTGAAATTGTGAAGTAGTCACAGTACTTTTTGACTAGTCAGCCGCCATATTTATGGTGTTTATTTCTTGTATACACCCCTCAGTAGGTGTTACATGTGATAATAGCGCAGTTTTTGATTACAAGATGCAATCATATCCTATTTTTCAAGAAAAGGTTACTTAAAGACTTTCTTGTCTTCCTCCTTCATTCTTTTCCTCTTTGCAGGACAAGTTTAGCAAAGCAGCCTGAGGTATCTCAGTACAGCTACAGAACTTTGCAACCAGTCACCTCCTCCAGGGGCACCTTGGTGAAAGAGCAGGAGAAGTTTGGGAAAGTCCCATTTGATTATGCCAGTTTTGATGCACAAGTCTTTGGCAAACGCACAACAGCACCTGTGTCACAAGGTCGAAAAACACCTCAGTTTCTTGAATGTAAGCTTGAAATTCAATTTTATCTTGAAAAAGGGACAAAATGTTAATGACTTTTTCCTTTTTGCTTGTTCTGCTTTCAAACTTCTAGAATTCTGAAAAGGCCTGGTAGAAACCATCTTTAATCACTTGTGTCTAGAATGTTAAACAGAATCACTAATTTGTGAAATACAGAATTCTAGGACACTAAATACCATCACTACAAATTTTACTTTTTTGATGCTTCTTTTAAAAGCAGTTTTTAGTGGAAGAGAGGAGTAAAAAGGAATGCTGTATGTTTTACTTGTTATCTTCTTCCTTGCTTAAATTGTGATATCTTTATGGAATAGAAGTCCCATGGAATGTGTCTGCACAAGATGTAATGAATTGAAGTACAAAGAAATCCCAGTTAAGTTTCGAAAGTACTTCAGGTACCATTTAGATGAATCCATACAGATATTATTCCTCCTAGATGAGCATGTGCCTCAACTGCATTAATTCCAGGCCTAGACTGGATTTGTTTTGTTACCTCATATTTCTGTACAAAATCATATTAGTAGTGCAGACATATCCAATGCATCAAATTGTTATCAAGATTCCTCTGCTTGCATCATTTACAGATTTGCTAAGGTACTACTCTGTACAAATGAGACACCACAGTGTGAACACTGATGGTTTATTGCAGATACTCTTCAAAATCTGCATGGGAAATGTCAGCAAGATTCTGCCATTGTATTGACCATTATAAAATATTCTTTAGTTTAAAGAAAAAAAAATTCTGTTGCCATGAGAGAAATGATAAAGAAATGTTTCATTGCAGCAAAATTGAGTTCAGAGGAAAATAGATCCAGAACAAAGTGAAAAAAGACCTTTTAGTTGGTTTTTGTTTTGCTAATGACAAATAGGTTAGTAAAGGAAAACAAAACAAGAAAGCAAATTTCGTCCCACTTAGCCCAATAGAGAAGAACATTCATAGTAAGGTGAACAGAAAAGCAAAAAATTTGTTAATTAATAAATTCATATATAAGTTAATTATAATATAAAATACCTCTAATACTATAAATTATTACACATGTCTTATATGTTTACAAAATTTGTATATTTATATATTTATTTGTGTATGCATCTGAGTACACAAAAGCACACATATATGTTTGTAGGTATCTGTGTTTTGTGTATATATATATATATAAATATTCCATTTAAAATTGCAAATGAAAAGTAGATATTTATCTGACCTGGAAAATAGGCTTGCTTAAATGAAAGCAAATATATGCATTGCCAGCTTCTTGGGTGGCAGATTTTCCAATTTTGTTTGTAAAATTGAATATTCCCTATTAGCTGTCTCTTTGCACAGATGTATGTCTATTTCACAGGTTCATTTCAAGGAAAAAATGATTGAAATGTTTTTATACAAATGCAAATACACATATATGCAATTTATGTATGAAGTATATCAGAGCTGAAGTTTACAGCCTGTTGTTCTTGCAAAGATTGCAATGTGCAGCTATTATTTTAATAGAAAGGTGAAAGTAAAAGACCTGGTGAGTGATTTAACTATCCAGGTATACAAAAGTTGGCAATAAGAAGCTGATGATGTAGTGATTGGTTCAGAGTCCTATGTAAATATATAGCCAGGCAAAAGCCCACCATTAGCCCTCTGTGGATTCTGCACTTGTAAACTTGTTTTGGTAACAAAACATACACCCTTTATAGCCTGGGGCGTTTTTTTTTTTCCTTTGGTTGTTTGTTTGGGTTTTTTAATTTGTAGGATAGGTAATGAAAAATGCACTTTTCTGGTCTTTAAGCACAATTTAAATTTCATTGTACTAACTGTTAAAAATGCAGACTCTCTTGTTTGTGCTGCTGTATTACAGCAGGGTAGATAAATCCTTTTTAATTTTCACTAGAGAAAGGGAGGACTGAATCATGAGGCTTTCATCTATTGCTCTACTGAGATGCCTCCAGTGCTTAGAAAAATGGAATGTAGCATTCAGCTACAGTCAAAGCACATAAACAAGCATTTCTTTTAGAGCATCCCAAGTTTGAGGAAAGATGAGCCCTCCTATGCCTTGTGTAGCTCTTAGCATTAAAAAGCACTCAGCCAAAGCTCTGCATCCAAAGGGATCCAGAGCCTTGGGGCTCAGATCTTTAGGGAGCGAGCAGATGGCCATGCACAGAAATGTTCTTGATGTATCTGGGTGTAGGCTGAGAAATTGGATTTTGCTTAGTTTATCTTTGTAGGACACTGTGAGGGCTGCAGACAAAAGAAGTGATTATTGCTTCCTTAGAGCTGAAATCATGGTGCTGTGTTCTCTCTGCAACAGTTTATGCCACCTCAAGCTCCAAAATACAGAAGAGAGAGCAGAGTTCTTTCTAACTGTTTTAGAGTAAATGCTGCTGATAAAGAAGAAAACAAAGTACCACACACACAACTTTTGTCTGTGAAAGCGCTTTTCTGTTCACCTGTTAGTAGATCATTCTCAACTGACCTCCCTTTGTGGATAATGTGTATTATTCCAAATACAGCCAACAAAAGACTGTAAACCAAGATCACATGAACATTGCCAATATTTTTTTAATTGAATAAATGATACACTTTAATTTCTAAATATTTCCACAAAATCAGTAATGAATATTCCTTACAGGTAATGTTTTTATCTGATTGTTCCGCTTCATTCAAGAGCTCGGTCTTGTGCTCCTTAGTCACATAAGCAAGGCTATTTAAATAACAGACTTATTCATCTAAGTAGGGTAAGCAGTGTTGTTTTAGCTGAGACTGGACAAGTCACTGTTGTTTTTTGGCACAATAGAGCTCCAAGAGGAAGCCTTCATAAGAATGCATTTACGATTGCATTTGCCCACTGGAGTGGTCAAATCGCAACGGATAACATATTAATGCTTGTTCAGTCTTTCCCTGGACATCATTGCTTTTAATGCCTGAGTTAAGGATAAATAAAATATGAGTAAAAATCTCAAAAGGTTTGTTGACAGATGTGTATTTCTCAAGGAAAAATTAAATTACCGTGTTTCTCAAGACATTTTTACTGTAAAACTTTACCAGCAATAGGAAATGGATTGTTTTAAATGTGATCTTTGAATATTTTCAATGTATGGAATTGTAGTCTGAGAAACAAAACTATTTAATGGGAAAAATTTCATACATGCAATTGCTAATCAAATCTCTCTTCAACAGCAAAGCATTTTTCAAATCCAGTGAAATTTTCTAATCGACTGCCTAGTGCTAGCGCCCACACACAGAGCCCTTGCCATGCCAACTCTTATAGCTACGGTCAATGTAGTGAAGACACCCACATAGCAGCAGCTGCTGCTATCCTGAACCTTTCCACCCGCTGCAGGGAAGCAGCAGAGATCCTCTCCAACAAACCACAGAGTCTGTCTGCCAAGGTAGGGTAGTCCAAGAACCTGGAGGGTGTGCTAGCTACTGAACTGTGCGAATAAACTGTCTTTCATGTTAGTGACTGCATTAAATCCCCCAAAAAGAGGCTTCTGTTTGCATGCTCTTTTGAAGAGAGACAGAGAAAAAAATCAGTAACGCAGTGACCAGTTCTGATAAAACTAAATAAATAGCAGGAATTATGTTGTTGATTCTTTTTATAATTGAGCCCTAATTACAAGGGGGGAGTTTTCTGGGAGGAAAAAAGAAAAAGGTTATTTGAAATCCAACAACAATCTGTGACGGATAATGAGTAAGATCTGTTTTAAGAGGGAATTTTTCTCCCTCTGAAAGCTACCATCAGTGATCATTTTGGAGACAGATTTAAAAAAAAAATGAAATTATATGATTAATCAAGGCGATATTTTGCTAGTAATGGAACAGTACTACCTATCGAGTCTGTTGTGTTTGGAGCTCCTAACAGTCTGGCAAGGTAGAGAAGGGGGGAATAACAACGACTTTGGTAAAATTCCCCTTTCTGCTGGCAAGACTAGAGAATCAGGCCCACTGCGTTTGGAGATAGATAATTTGGGCAAGTCTGTCATAATGGAAAGCTGCCTAATTTTGTAGATGTTTGTGTGGCTTTCGTGTTTTGGTTTCTGCTCTGTGTTTCCTCACAGATCTTTACGATTTACAAATGGTGCTCTGTGAGTTATAAGCCTTATTTTCTGTGCCATTACATAGTATTACAATGCTGATGAAAATAGACAAGATTTTCTTCTGATGACAGTGGTGTGGGAGCATTGTTGTTTATTATTTGCATTAAAGTCACACATGTTCCACTGCAATGAAACTTTTGAAAGCTCTTTGTAGAAGAGAGGGATTCATTACAAGAACCTGAGGAGAAATCACTGGGGAGTGTAAAGAGGTGCATTTGTCAAAACACAGCATAGCAAGTGTGCTTCTGCTGTGGCACTCTGACTCATGATGTTTGTTCCAAAAGACAAATTACCTGTCTTTTTGCAAGTCAGTATCAATCTACCTTATCTCTCCCTTATCTGAGCTTCACATGGCTCGGTCCAGCTAGAAGTGGCTTCCACAGCTGTTGACCTACATTTTGGTTCAGTGTTCATTCCCCGTTGATAAGAGGTTAGCTATTATTTTTTGAGTGGAACCATTAATTTTACCACCAGCATAACACCGTGTAAGGCATTCTGAGACTTGTGCCTTTGCACAGTGGTATCCCCTACTTTGCTGTTTTTGACTTCTACCTGTGTGTGAAGTTTTGGATGTTAAAATCAATATTGAGAGATGCCACAGGGTAAAATTCTTAGAGTACGTCCACATTCTCTGTAACTCAGACATTACCTGTCCCAAATATTGCTCATAGAATCTTTCCTAATGACAAACCATCCTTGATGTCTGCCTCAAAACAACTCCTTCCACCAGTCTTTAATAGAGACTTCTTCTAGAAGGGAAATGGAAACTGATGCCAATGGTTGGATTAAATTGCTGCAGCAGCCTTTGGCTGACCTCAGCAATAGACCTTTGTTGCCAGAGAAGAGCAGTAAAGGGACCAGGCATAACCCAAAGATTTTCTCCTATGTACCTGCTTCACAGTTGCCAAATCAGGGGGAAGGATTGAATGGAAGTGAACATAACAGTAATGATACAGAGGGGCACTTGGGGCACATAGCTTACTCCTTTTCCACAGCCAGGAATCCAGTGTAAAATAAAATCACCTGCCTACCTTGCTATTTGCCTGCCTCCGTTTTTGCCAAACTTTCTGGAGGGCATACTGCTAGTAAACATCTGACAGAAGAATCAGAATTAGCTTCTGGCCAAAACACAGACAAGTAAGCCCCAAACAGATTTGGTGTCCAAAAGTACACAAAATGTATTTTTATTTGGTTTTGGATATTTATTACTTTGATTATATAGGATACAAACCAAAAATTTGTGGAATTAGGTTGCCACAGTCTCTTCAATGAAGACACTTTCTGATTTTAAAATATAAAACAATAAAATAAGGCTATTTTTAAAGAGACTATTAACTACTTATCAGTGTTTCTGAATTGTTTTGTGGCTGGTAGTGGCCATAAATGTAAATGTTTAATTGTTAGAATATCTTACACATTTTTAGATTATAAAAAACCCCTATTGAGATTTTATCTGTATTTGAACTCAAATAATGCAACACATTACTACAGAGTTAATTATTTCCTTTTTCTACTCAACAACACATACGTTCAATAGGTTTGAAAATACCTGTGTGGAGTGGCTGTGTTCAGAGCCCCACAGTATCAGACATGTCAGCCCTGCCCCTTTCCACATCTTTTTGTTCCTTTTTCTAAGAAAACCTGATTAGCATCGTCCATACTTTAGCAGATCAAAGCTCCTGACATGTAAAGGTGTTTGGTCTTTGAGCATCAGGCAGCCTCCCAGCAATCCAAGCTTTCATTCTTTACAGATGGGAGGCTGTGTGGTGGTAGAGCAAGGATATGTGAGGCTGCAGAAAACTTCCTTAGCTTGCTGGAAATACTGTGCCAGTAGTAAAATTGTCAGAGATGTAAAAATATTGTGCTTCTAAGTTTTAAAAGGAGAACTTAAAGTTCAAACTTTTCAAGCAAGTGGTATTTCCTTGTGTTTGCTCAAGGCATGCATATGTCACCTTGCTCAGCCAAGTGGGGAAAACAACAAAACCCTTTTCAGCACAAGTGTGTTTCCAAGAATTATTTTTTTCTTTCTGCCTGTTAAATTTTATTATTTGACCCCCAAAACATTGTCCCTCTCTTAGGAAGCATTAGGTGGTTTACCCTGAATATCCACCACTGTCCTGTAGATACAGATGACATTTAAATGAAAAAGTAAGTGTATTTCATACCATAGTTCCAAATTCTAATAATTTAATGGATATTCAAATGTGTGTCTCTCATTCTCTACACATCAGTTCAAAAGGATGAGTCCAGGACAACAAAAGAGAAAGAGAAACATAGCAAGGATGGAGAAGTCACATTGTATATTAACAGTACCAATGGTAAGAAAAACTTCCAAAGAGACCTAATGTACAAGGTGATCTGACAAATATCCCAAGTTTAAAAATATTGATTTAAAAATTAAGCCATTAAAAGAATACATTTATTCTGAAATGAGCAGTAAAATGAATCTTAAACCTTCTCTATGAATTTTCTATCCGTTGCATACAAAATACTAAGATCATCAGATACCTTGATGATATAGTTTCCAAAAATAATTAATACCACATTGATGTTACACCATCTGAGCCATCTTGCCTGGGACAGCAGTAAACTCTTCCCCTGAATATAATCCCAACCAGCCGATTCTCATGCAGTCAGTACCCCAAGCCAGTCTCCTGGCTGTATTTGATTTGCAGTTTATGTAGCCTCATTCAGCTCCCATCGAAGTCACCAGAAGGGTTCCCCTAGGAGGCTCAGCCTGCAGTTTCTAGCACTGTGTAAGAATCCACATCATCATAACTTCCAGGGATCTCCCCTGTTTACAGCCCTCACTAAACACATCTCAGTGAGGTAGCTGCAAGCAATAGTTTATCTGTATCCTCGTCACTGCTGCTTGCCAAACATTTTGTTGACTGTTTTGGTGTTTTTCCCACCTGTTTAGACAAAATGGCATATGTACACCATGCCTTGAAAGAAAACAAAACAAAAAAAAAGAAAGAAAAATCACACTTGGTAAAAATGTCTAAAAATTCTAATTCTTGTTTTGAACAAAATTTTGTCATCTCTCCATTCTTGGATATTGATGATGGTGGAAATTATATCTATTATTTTAAAAATGTAATTAGCACTCAGCACATTTGTCAGGCAGTACTTTGCTCCAAATACCTTAAAGCCTAAATACAGGATGAAAAATCATCCAAGAGGATCACTAGGTACCATCCTGTAATACTGCTGTGCATATTGCTCTCTGAGTACCTTCCTGGCTAGCTGTTTTTAATTTGCGAACTGCTTTGGGCTGAAATTGTGACTCCATTTTTGTCTCAGATGTTGCTGGGTTGTTACAACTTTTCTCATTCTGACCCAATTTAATATTTTAATTTTCTGCAGGAGTACTCAATTGCTTAAATTTGAGTGTGAAGAATTGAGTACCAGGTGCATGTGTTTTTGTTGGCTGGGAATAGAAAAGATTGTACATTTTTGGATGGACTCGCATTAAGAATGTTATTCATACACACGACAAGATACGAGTCTCATTTACTCCCAACACCAGAATTTAAGAGCTCTTTTGAGCTTTCCAGACCAGACTGAACTGCTCAGGGGAATGCAAAATCATTGATCATGTTTCTTTGGACTTGTTTAGCATGAAGTTCTATGGCTGATGCCAGCCAAAGAATACATGAATTCCCTTATATGTCATGACACAATCTCCCTAATGTCACAGGTTTGAAATAAGATCCATGCAGACACAATAATTTGCTCTTTCTGATCCAGCTGAGATAAAGCTTAACTTGTAATCATTACTGGAGACACACTAGAGAGTATTAAATGTTGTGAGTGATCAGATGGACCAAAAGCATGTGAAAAAATTCAGGAGAAATTTGACACAAAAAACTAACATCCTTTATTGTCCTAGCTGTTGTAATTCAGTGCTAAGGACAAGACCTAATTAAGTACCAGAAAATATTTCCTAATATTTATGACATAAGATAAAGGAGACTGAGAAAGATTGGCTTTTTGGTACAAAGCAGTTGGAGAGTATACAGACCCCTTTTTTTAGGTTTACATATTTATATCAGTCTTCATTTTTGGCAATAAAATACTATTTGTGCCTTATATTTTCACTGACTAGCTGCTGGAATAAAGAAAATGTGCTCCGATCAATTTTCTTTCATTTTTTATTCTGGAATCCTTTTACCAGCTGCTTGTAAAACGTGGCGGGGTGGGGATTAAACTGTCACTGATGAGGTAATAGGTGAGAAGGAACCTGAATTTAATTACTGTGTGTATCCTCTCATGGTCATTGATTTTTCTGCGTTGCTTCAGTGGATATTTTCCTGGTTTACAGCGGTGTAAATTTAATTGTGTGTAAGATCAAAATCAGGCAGCAAAGATTTACACAGTTTAAAACAAATATAAGTTAGGAAATAAAAAGATACATTTGCATTTTTGTTTTGCTTACAGTTTTAAGGAAGAATCAGAACAGTTTACATTGTTTTGGTAGCTATATTTTAAATATGTCATGATAAATGGATAAATATAGGCCTGTTCACACATGCACTAGAGTCAACAGTAATAAGATCTTGCCTCCACTGAGGAGAACACAGGCTTTATAAGCCTGAGCTAAGCATAGTAAGTGCCATTTTCTGTCAGCATGTCAGAGCACTGCTCTAGCATCTTTTCCCATTTGCCATTTTTATCCTTTTAGTTTCATTTTAAAATTAATATAAAAATAAATGTGGTAAAGCAAGCAAAGGAGACATATTGAGAGGAGGGTGGGATCAGAGCAGGAATGCAAACTGGAGCAATAACTCTGACTTCCCTCTTTTTGCTCTGCCATTTGGAGTTTGCTAGGAAGGCACCAAAGCAATAGCTCTTTTATACCGTTCTGAATAAAAAGCTATGCTGTAAATGTGTGATCCATCCTGCAATGGGCAAAGGGGGATATTTTCCCCATGACTTTATTTAATTGTTGTGTGCATCTGTGAGCTCACTTAAACCCCATCTGCACGCTACTTCACAAACACACAACCCAGACTTCCCTGATCCGAATTAGGTGCGTGTTGGACAACCCAACTTCTACATGAATTCCAGAAAAGTGTTGAAAGAGCTTTAAATATCCATGTTAGTAAATGTTCTGCTTATCCCTCAGAGCTCCTTGTGGAGGCTGTTGGTATCCGTTTCTAAGAGGGAATGATTTTCTAATATTATTCTATGTCAAGTTGCATTGAGAAGGGGACCTTGATTGTTTTTGGTCCTTTTTGTTGCTGCTGTTGCCTTCTGAGTAGTTGATATTTTGTCAGTGACTGAGAATCTGCACTATTTATGGGTTTTGCACTATAAAACTACCGCAGCCCAGTCACATGGCTTCCTTTCCTAAGCCATCTGTCACAGAGGTCTGGAATTTTATGTGAATGTTGGTTGTGCAGACTTAACCCAAGTTTTTTTATTATGAAAAATGTCAGTAACTACAATATTTAGCATTTTACTTTACATTGGTCATTAAACTTGATTACTGTAGCTCTGTTTCATTGCTATAGTTACATATCAACTATGAAGCCAAAAAACACTGGGGCGATCATGGCAGAGCTGGATTGTCACATCCTGGAGTGTGTGCTTGGCACTGATATAGTTAATATCTTGGATTTTTGTAACTAAGGTTTATTAATGCTCGTATAAAAATGTATTTGATATTATACAGATGGCATAAGATGTTGTGGTTACTAAGTTATTATCCAGGATAAGCTGCACTGTCAAATTCAGGGCTTAAAACTATCACAGGAGATTAAACTATTTACTAAAAAGGGGCAGAAAGATATAACCAAAGCGTCTTAGTATGAACATATTAGAAGTGTATTTACTTCCCATAAATATAATAAAACATCTCTCTCTTTAAGCTGTATGATTGAAAATGTGAACTTGGCTAGGCAGGAGAAGCAAACATAAGAGGTGCCTGAGTTTCTGAACCAGGGACAAGCAGATGGCTTGGTGGGGCTTCGGTCTAGGTGGGCATCTGTGTCAGGTTCATGGATCCAAAAGGGAGCCATGCTGGCTGAGTAAGGAGAGTTTGTTGGGCCCTAAATTGTCACCTTCTACCAATATTTTCCTTCTGATTCAGAAGATTTAATCAATCACATTTTACCTTTAAATGGGTCATCACTGGCAGTGGTAGAAGACAAAGCTGCATGAAAGAAGCTTGCATCCTCCATCCAGCCAGGGTGGCCATGTAGCACTTTCAGCACAGGGGGAGAATTCCCTGCTTCACCACAACTCTTCTTAAGATCCTCAGGAGAGGAGAGGTTTCGCTGTCCTATCTTTAGCAATTGAATGGTTGACTCATCATCATGCCCCAGCAATATTTAATGGGAAGAAAAAGCAAAAGACTCCTTCTGCCAATGTCTTCCTGAGGAAAAGGTCTAAGAAAGACAGAAAACTTGCCCACTGGACATATATGTCTCTTTTCTGTTTACAACACAACATCTAGATGATTCCCTTCCACCATGAGTTTCCTATTATATTACTCAAGGTAGGAAATCTTGATTTATACAACTGTCTCCCAGAGTTACCCGGCACCTAACATATCTACCCCAAGTTCACAAGTGTTATCGAAGCTTTGTGGTGATGCAAATTAAAAATAGTGATGGCAATAACAGGAAGACAATGAGCAGTGTTAATTACAGTATTCTATGTGTAGATCTCTGACATTGCTATTTATCTCCACAGTCTTTGAATGTTTTCCACCTTATTCAGGGCACACTGAACTGGACTACTGAGTAGTCCTCCAGAAGCCACCTTTCATCTCTTCCCCTACTTGACTTCAGTAAATGTTGTCAATTGCAAGGATTAGTCTTATATTCATCCCTATATAGAAAATACGTTAATATGCAGTGTAGCATATCGAGCGTGACGGGAAATTGTTGTTGCTTACGTTAGTAAGATGCACTTTCAGCAGCTTTCTATCATTGCAAGAAGAGAGTTTGTCCTCTTTTTCTGTGATCAAATACGGTAAAGAGGAGCAGTGAAGTTTCCTTCCTTTGTTCTTGCACAGCCAAGAAGCATTTGCCCCTTTCTGTGAGCAGGAGCGCTTCTTCCAGACTGGAAAGAGAGGTTGGGTCTTTCCCCAAACTGCACACACCTCTGCAATTAAAGAATGCTCATTGCTGTCCTTCCCAGGAAGCAAAGGCTTTGTTAACTCAGGCAGAAGGTCTCCGTCAGGGAGAATCTCCTCAAGATCCTCCTGTACCTCCCAGTCTAGCGGTCTCAATGCAGACCTGTGCCTTAGTGGCCTAGTCAAATTATGATAAAGGCAGTATGTGATTTCAAGCGATGTAGAAAACCCTAGTGAAAATTTCTCCCACTGTGCTACTTTTAGATGTATTTCTTTCCCCCTCCTTCTCCCCCTCCATGATGCAGATGTTGTAATGTTTCCAGGGTGTGGGGGGAAGGGAGGATATGTAATAGTAATGCTGTTGATGACCTAAACAATGCATTAATGCTTTTAACTGTGAATTGGGGTCATAGTTCTCTCTAAGAGTGTAAAGATCAAGAAGATTTAAAGCTAAACTTTTTTTAAATAAAACTAGATTTAGGGTGTATAGGTTATGGTTTAGCTGCATCTTAATTTAAATTCTACTTACTATGTTTAAGCTGAGATACAGGGATACCATTACTGAAGCTACTCTTAAGTCTGCCTAAGAGTTGGACATTAACTGACATAAACCTAAAAGCTGGGTTTAGATTCAGATAAATTTAAATAAAAGCGTGCATTTATACTTATCCTTTAAAAGCACCACATGGTTGTTTTACAGCCTTACCATGCCCGTAGCTAAACATGTCTCTGTTTCCTGTTGCATGTCAGGGAGCTGAGATAGAAGTGGATGAAAATGGCACTCTGGATTTGAGCATGAAAAAGAATCGAAGCCAAGACAAAGTTATGCCTCTCACTTCTTCCAGCACAGCACTTCCCACTCCTTCCTCTTCTCCTTTCAAAGCAAGCAGCATCCTGGTAAATGCAGCCTTCTACCAGGCACTTTGTGAACAGGAAGGCTGGGATACACCAATCAACTACAGCAAGACCCATGGCAGGAAAGAAGAAGAAAAAGAGGTATTTTTTCAGTTTCTGAGTGATTTTTTCCCTTCAAGGAGACCATATGGTAGTCTTTGGGACCATCCTAGTGCTGTTTAAAGGGAATCAGGTTTCACAGGTAGAGGTTTATGAACATTGAGCTGGTTTTAATGGTCTCTTGGATGTGATATAAAAAAATCATTACTCACTTTGAAAAATCTTGCTCTCAGAGCCTACTTGTTAATGTCTGTAAGTCTCTAAGATATGGGAAACAAAGGTATTCATCATTAGAGACTGCTTTTTAGTTTTTTTTTTCCTAGTGGTTCAATTGTGTAACACAGACACCTAAATGGACTAGTGAGCACCAGGAAAGAAAGAAAAACGAAACAAAAATAACCCCAACAATTAAAATGAAGCCAAGACAGTTCTTCCATGCTGAAACAAAAGTTTTTCCATACCAACTCTTTAGACTTCTAGATAAATTGCGAGCTAAGCATTTCAACACGTGCTTAAAACTTTACTTGTAATATTCTTTCATTAAAAAACTTTTTATTTTACATACAGCAAGAAATTTCTGCCAATGAGTCTTAGATGTCTGACTTGCAACTTCTGCAACCAATCTTCTAGTGTGCCACTTCCAACTCAATAATTGTCTTCATTTTGGTTTTGTTTCTGTTTTGCTCTTTCATGTCTGTTTATCCTGTCTTAACAACAAGGCAACAGCATAGTCTACTATGGCTTTTCTTTCTTATTCTTTTACTTTGCTGGCAAATTGTTTTGTTTTTTTTTATTTTGGGGGGGTTTTGTTTGTTTTGGTTTGTTTTGTTTTGTTTTATTTTTTTTTTCTCTTGAGCCTAACGTTCAGGATACGGACTGCTTTCATTTTTCTTAAATTAGGAAGGGACCACCAGCTCTTTAAAAGGCTAATTAGATAAAAGCCTGTGTTACAGCTTTCAGAAACAGACTAAAAGTTGTCCCAGCCAGAAGATTTTATACAATTTATTTCTTGTTTGGTTTTAAATATCAAATAATAGAATTTGATCATTATATTTATTATGAAATTATCTTTTGTTCAAATATCAAAACAGACACTTCAAGAAGACATAGATAGGGTAAGTCTTTCTATGATTCAGGTTAGGGGGTCCAGGCCTCCAATTCAAAAACCACCTGCAATTAAAAGATAATTCAGTTGTGTGAGGAAAAAAAATGTCAACACTGAGTAGTCTGTTGCAATGTGTCCACTGACAAAGCTTGCATTTCTTGGAGGCTGAGTTGCCTTGAAAAGCCCTTTGCAGTCTCCTCTTTGGGGCTAATGATGGTCTTTACCTCACCAATGACAGAGCAATCTGTGTACCAGGGTTTTGGAGTGGGTTTGACATGAGGTATGAGGCTGAGGGCTCAGGCCCTTCCTCACGCATGTTGCAGGATGCACAAACGTATCCAGCTTTGAGAGGGCTGCCTTGCTGCTGGCAATAAGAGGTGTCACAGACTTGGCAGGGGACCTGTCGTGTCCCTCCTCCTCCCTGCTGCCACCACAGCTCAGCAAAAGAGCCAAAGCATGAGCACCTCCACGTTCCCCCCAGTCCATGCCTGACTTTCACAAGGCTATCATGGGTGTCTGGATGTTTCCTTGTGCTTTCCCAGCACAGGGAGTTGGAGGCGACTAAACTACCCAACAGGACATAATGGTCCAATGCACTCAGGCACCAATGTCCCTTGCACTCAGTGTTTTCACACTGTGTGGTTCATCCCTAATTGAGGATCTGGCCCCAGATCTCTACAGTGAGATTTTGCCATCCCAGGGAGCCTTGATATGTCCAGTGATGTCAGGGCCAGAGGCTCTGTTTTCAAAATCAAAGACTGGCAGTTATCCTTATGCAAAGAAAATGACTGATTATATCTATTTCTAATTCATTGTTATCTGGTTCATATGCACAACAGTTGCTTAATTTTGGTGGTAATTTCCAGAAAATATTGTCTCTCTCTCTCTCAGCAAAATAGCCTGTCCAGATGCCCCCTTAAAAAAAAAAAAATCTGAATTTGGAAAAAGCTCAAAATCTCTCCAAAAGGAAAGCGCTGAGAAATAACTAGAGCTGTCAGTTAGTTCAACTGTCAGTTCTCCAAAGATTTCAGGGCTTAAAAATGTTAAAAGTGCCAG
Organism: Dasyornis broadbenti; assembly: GCA_013397935.1. Lineage (NCBI taxonomy): Eukaryota > Metazoa > Chordata > Aves > Passeriformes > Dasyornithidae > Dasyornis > Dasyornis broadbenti. Next base: position 1,459,525 of record VZRN01005851.1, on the reverse strand, counting down.
ATGCTATTATCTGTTATTCATGTTACCATTATGTTCTGGTCTTTGCTGAAATCAATATAAACTTCCATCTGTACATTAATGGACTATCATTGCTTGCTTTCTTTCTGTAGTGTGCATGCATGAATACACACATGCTCTTTGCAGGAAACAGTAGTGCTTGGACCAATTGGGCTGGTTCCGATTTTCCTTTTAGTCTGAAATTCTTTAGATTTTTAATAGCAGTTAACTATAAATCCATTCAAATGGAAAAGGAAAAATTATACATACAGCTGGGCGTGACTAGCTGTGACGATCATCACCCAACACACCAGGAAGGGAGAAGTGTTGAAGGTGTTTTCCCAAAGGATTATCCGCCTCTAAAGATAAATAGCTGGAGAAGCACACAAGCCAAGACATGATGCTCTACTCTTATCTTAAGTACAGAGGATCAAAAAGTATTTGTTCTTTATTTCTGACCTTCTGTGTTTCAGACAGATGCAACCCCTTTTGGGCCACATGTAATGATATAAGGTTCTAGAAAGGCAGAGTTTCAGTATTCCTTTGCCTACATTTCCTTTGCACTGTCCTGCTTTTGCAGCTTCCGCACATCTGAAGATTTTATGCTGCTTGAACTATACCAAGTGCTCCTCAAGGAGCTAAGACAATGTTGAAGTAGTCACCTGTTTAAATGTCTATATACATTCCTCATTCCTGGAAAATATATTAAGGGATGTAAGCTAGGGAAAAAACTGTATAAAACTGTTGATGTTTCTGTATGTATATGTGTGTCTAGCTTTAGTTAAAAAAAAAATTACAAATCTTAATAACTCAATTCAGGAAATTCACCATTAAAATTTTTAAAAAACCTAATTATTTAGAGATAGAAATTGAAATACTGTAATTCTAAACCCTCTAGTATCAGTTTTACTGGTGGCTGTTGGTGTACTTATGTCAGTCTTCACCATGAAATCTTATTTTTATTAAATGACTCAGTGAAATGAAGTTGTGAACTACAATACTGTAGCATTTTGTCAAGCCGTGATATACATAATTCTCCATCAGTCTGCTCTGTGCAGCAGGTATCAGACAGTGATATGATGAATAACACACACACACACACACACACACACGTTTCTGGTCTATCACCAGCAAAAGATCAAGAGTTCTCTTTCATTTAAAGTAAAGAACACAAGTTATACATATGAAAGTATTAACATATCCTGAAGCACAAACAGTTATGGCTACTCTGGAGTGCTGCAGGTGCATCCTGAGGGACATCACACAGCTCAGGATTGCAGTGGAGTGCCAGAGGGTCATTTCCACCACTCTCTACTCCAAGCTGCTCTCAGAAGAGGCTGATGTATGCCTGGTTCAGATCCACAGTTAGGATCCAGGCAAGGCATGCTTTAAATTTTTAGAAACAGGGGGTTGGTCCTCAGTTCAGTGATGCAGATGGAATCTGTCAGGCTTAGCTGTTAGACAGGAAACTGATAAGTCAGCCTTCTTCAACCTTTGTTAAATTAAATAGAAACCATTTTACCTGTGCTTTTTGAGTTATTTTGACATCTGATCCTTGCCAGCTGGCAACAGGGAGTTACCATTTTGTTGTTTCTTCGGGAAGCTTTCAATTTTACAGTAATTTATACTGGTGATGATCCCTGCTTGAATTTTTATGTTTGTAAGAAAGGTAGGTCAGAACTTGTGGACAGAAGCAGTCAGGAATTTCAACCTCCTTTCTGTAGCTTAGAGTGGCAAAATCACCCCTATATGCCACTGGGACCAAAATTTAACCCAACTTTGGAACAGTGTGTTTGATGTTTCTTGAATCTTAAACAAAGCTGACATCCATTTTTCCACTTTTGTATTTTAGCATTTTAGTTTCCATGTTTGGAGGACTTACAAGTATTTATTATTTCTGTACTAACATTTTATCAAGACCTTTTGTAGTTGCTAATTTTCTCTTATGCTCCTTATCTGAAGTTCTCCTTCAGAAATATCATTCCCAAAGCGTGAAGTAGATGCAGGTTTTTCTATTTATTTAAAATAATTACTCATTAATTACTGTGAAAGAGTGTTTAGTAAAGCTGAATATATGTATTTTTGCTTTCTATATTTGTAGCAGATTAGATTATTCCCAAACAAACCAACCCCACAAATGTGGTTGCAAAAATCAGTAGTAATTGATACAGCAATAATATGGCATCGTTTCTATATGTATGTGTGGTGTGAGTTTCAGTAGGCAGTAGGTAGCCAGTAGCAGAAAGCAGAAGGATGTCATATTGAGGATCCAGCCTCCAAACAGGCAAAAAGGAGCTGCCAGAATTGAGGACCATATGGAAGCTTTATCAGAAGAAACACCCCTGCAGAGCTTACAAGACCCAGTAGGCAGAAACTCCATTTTCAGTCCAGATTCGACTCAGCCCTGCGCTCTGTGCTAACAGCTCTGCAGACATCCCTGCTCCTCTGTCCTGGCACGTTTGTCAGCTGCACAAGCCCAGAGCATCCATGGCACCAGCCCCACGAGTTTAGCAGAGGCTGGGACCTTCCCCTCTCAACCACAGGCAGCAGTTTCTGCTCCCACAGATGGTCATCTCTGGGAAATACCTGAGTATTGGAACGGAATCACAAAACCAACGTGAAGTCCAAGAAAGGATTAATAGAGGTCTGATAATTGATGCTACAAGCTTTGGAGAATTCACAAATGATAAAATAGCCACAGAGCATCCCTCCAGAAAGAAAATGCTTATCTTTCATAAAGATAATAATAACTGAAGGCATTAAGTCTCAAAACAGTATAAACCAAGCTATTTTGAAGTGATCAAAGAAGATTTTTCAGAAAACAAAAATATAATTTCCTTCCAGGACTCCAAGTTTCCAAAATGCCTTCCCAAGGGAGTGAATGGTCGTGATTCATACCATCCACCAAACAGCATGGTAGCAGTGATGATTTTGATCTACAAATAGTAGAAATCAAGAACTACCCTCGGCAGTTTGCTATTAAGAAAACTTCAAAGTCATTTTGTTCTTGTGATTTTTATTTTAACAAGAATCTGCCCTTTGAATAAAATAACAAGTCATTCCATTCCACAGACCTAAAAGGATTTGCATTTATATTTGCCTATGTAAAATAGTACTTTTTAAAATTTATGGTTGCAATTTTGTAGTTTATGGTGCAGTGGTCACCACTTCAACTGTATTCAAAAGTCAACAATGTACTTACACAGAAAAAAAAGGAACATGCTTATTTTCTGTGTACTTTTCTTCGGCCTTTATCACCATCTTATAAAACTAAACCAAATTTCTCCTACCTACAGCTTAAACTAGTATCTGCCTTCAAAAATATTTACACAACATTTTTTAAAGTCTACCTGTAAGAACCTGAAACTATGATGTACTAAATTTTCTTAATTTCTCTCAATGTCTTTTTAAATTTTACAAGAGGTTCTTTTCTTGGCATGGCAAATTATTCCTTGAATGTGTGGGAGGACTTGAAGAGAGAAACCTTTTGTCACATTCTCATCTAATATTTCAGAAAGATCCAGTGAGCTCTCCAGAAAACATGGAGGAAAAGAAGTATCCAGGAGATGTCTCCATACCAAGTCCTAAACCCAAGCTCCATTCAAGAGATCTCAAAAAGGAACTCATCACGTGAGTCACAAAAAATGGCATAGTTTCCTTTGCTCTGGTAGAGATTGACTATGTTTCAATTCTGACTTCTGGTTTGAAGTAGATTTGCAGGAGCTGAGCAGGTAGACTTGCACAATTCCCTGCCGGTTGTTAGTTCCACATCGTGGGTGTGCTGACACGAGGTTTGGAGCTGTGACAAGCAGGGTATGCCTGGGGGTCTGGATAGATTAATGACTAAATTTATACTGGGTGTCACTCCTTACTCCTCAGATAGATAGGTAACAAGTGGGTAATAGCTCCTTCTATGAAACACACAGTTTCATAACATGCTACAGATCGGGTTTGCTAATGCCTACATAATTAAATAAACTTTAATTGAACAATCGTCTTTACAGATCCATTGCTCAGAGCTTGTGAGGTAGCAGACAGGATTTCTCAGATAGGAAACATGCAGAGCTCATAAAAAGACAGAATATAAGAGAGAAAGTGCCACAGGGTTTTCCAGCCTGTAGGAAATATGTTTAAGTTCTTCATCTGCTTCCTTCCAAGCAGAATTAGTTATTCAGTCCTGCTGAAAATCCAGTGGCTGTACAAACTCACACTCTGGCAATATAGGCTAAATACTCTCTTTTCCCAGGTACTGAGATGCACTTGCACTGTCTTGAGTTCTAACAGTTTACTAGCTAGAACTGAAAATACATTCTTTTAAATCTTTCTGCATGCAACAGCTTGTTTCAGTTTAGAATTGTTTACTAAAGTTGTCCCAAGAGCTCATAACATCAGTCACATTTTAAAATCTCATCTAGGCTCTTCACAAAATCCCTTTGTGTCCACATGAGTATCATTTTGATATCAACGCAGAGTTTTCACTGTAATGGTCAACTAGGACTCAGCAATTGTTGATGGCACTTTTCTTTTTGTCCCAAGCCAGAGCAGGTCTCTCTGAACAAGTGCAGTCCATATCACTGAGTGATGATAGCCCACAACATATCACTGCAGAATCACCCATAAATAAATGAGTCATGTCCCGCCAACTTGTGTCCTGCTCTCCAGGCTCGGTGGCACTGTAGTAGTTAGAGCTGCCTCTGTCTAGAGAATTTACATTTGCCTGGGGCAAGCTGCTGTGAAGAGCGATTCTTTCCCCTCATGTCATGCAGTCTGCATGCTGTCTACCCGCCACATTATATCTGCAGCTGTAGTTCATAACCTAAATTGCTACAGGTCAGGCTTGTTTTGCCTCCTCTTCTAAAACAAATGCATACAAAAATCACTGAGACTTTATTTGCTGAAGATTAATGGCTTTTCTTTTGTAATATTTATTCCCTTGTGATATTGACCTGTTTTGAGATGCCTGTAAAATACTTTTCTACTCTCCTAAACAATAACACCAGAATATTTACTAGGGCAACGGTGAGCTTACAGTGGTTGTACTGTGTTATTTTCAGTGAGTAGAGATAGCTATCTAAAATGCAGTTGGACAGAAAATTAAATAAGAAATAGTTTTAATTTATCAGAAGAATCCATGGGCAATATAGGGATCAGACTACATTCCTATGATCCCATTGAGCTCAGAAATTGTACCGAACAATTCAGTACGATTGGCTCCATCAAGAGGAAGCTTTTAAAATGACATAAGAACTTGCAGAGAAAAATTTTTGAACATGGTTAGTGCAGTTATAGTGAATTACTGTATGAATCCCACCTTCTAGCATGTGCTTTCTATTTTTCCATGTTAATTCTGTTGCCCATAATGGCATCGCTCAGGTTGAAATGGGCTGCGAAAATGAGACTGATGTCTTCCTAAGGCTTTTTTACAGATTTGAAAAGCTTCCTAGCATTCTGCCAGCTCAGAGAAAATAGCCAGGTGAGCATCTCAGGCACCCCTTTTTCATTAGCATGGAGTGCTAGCTAACACTTTTTGTACAACATCTGCTTATCCTTTTTATCCTTATTTCCAGTGAAAGAAAAACAGTTTTTAATAAGGCAGTTCTGCAGGGTTGGTGTTAGAGTGCCTTAAAGTACTGTACAAAGGTGCATTTAATTCACCTCCCCTTCCATGCACAAGTTGCATTTCTTGGTATCTTTGCCCTTCTGCAGAGGACTGTATCCCAGTTTGATGAGTTCAGTGTTACAACTGAAGAAGGGCTGAGGAAAAACAGAAGCTATAACATCTTCTCCAGGCTGAGCATACCTCCATCTCTTGGCTTAAATGAATGTATTTGTTCTGCTAAACGGACACTACTGTCTCAGTTCCAGCCAGGACAGGGTTAATTTTTGCAGTAGCCAGGCCGTGGCATGGCTGGGAGCTGGAGGTGATTCTATAGCCTCACCCAGGGAGAAGATGTTCCTTCCAGTCCAGTAAGCTTGGCAAAGGGAGTGGTTGGGTGACACCGGTTCCAAGCTAGAGTAGGGCTGGTTCTGAGCAGCCATGTGTGAATCATTTGCCTATCTTGAACACTTTCTTATGGATATTTTTGCTGTTACCACTCCTGGTCTTATCACATTACTGTTTCCAGTAAAGTGTTCTTGTCTCAAGGTATGATTTGCCTTTCATGCCTCCAATTCTCCTCTCCAACCTGTGGCAGGGGAAAGAGGAAGGGGGGCTGAGCAAGCAGCCTATGGTTTGGAGAGTCTCGGTGGGAACTCTAATTTGGAGAGCATCATTCCTAAACCACAGCAACCACCTTTGTATCACTTCTCAGTTCACCTGAGAAACATCTTGACAAAGTTCTGTGCTCTTTCTGAACTTCAGCTGTGTGATATTTGCCTGCTTTCTGTTCTGCAAACAATCCTAACACCTTTCTCACTTGTATCAGTAAATAAAGATTGGGTGTATTCCTAAAGAATGTGCCTTATTTTAGTCAGAAGTCAAAGGAAGTATTTTGAATATTACTGTTCTCTGGCCTATGCTATACTGGAGGTCAGATCAGAAACTTCAGCTCTAACATTTATGAATTGCTGTCAAAATTTTGTACCAATAATGAAACAGTCTTTTTAGGAACCCACATTGTAACCAAAATACCTATATGCAAAGCAAGGTGGTTTAACACTGCATAGATAAAAAAATGAGGTTTTGAATTATTTACACTGTGGAAATAGGAGAAATCCTTTCCATTTGTGCTTCAAGAAATAATTTAAAAATAGAAGTGAAGTTTTGCTAGTTTTCTGCAGCATCATGACAGTGTTGAAATGTGTAATGATGAATGTGATTGCCCTAAGGATCCTTACATAATTCACTGCAGGGTATGGTGAGCTTTGTGGTGTATTATACACACTCTAATTTCTCTTTGCTTCTTCTTTGTATAGCTGTCCAACTCCAGGATGTGACGGTAGCGGTCATGTAACAGGAAACTATGCCTCACACCGCAGGTAAGAAAAAACAGGAAGCCTGAAACAGGAAATAGAGATGACTTTTAGCTCTTGTCATTTTTGAACCTTTTATATACTAACCATAGATAAGTATTCAAAAGCAATTTGCAGAAAATCCATACAGAAATGTGGCTGTTTTTCCTGTTTTTGTTATATTTGTGAAGATCTGGACTTAATATACTGGTACAGAGTTGAGCAGCACACGCTTTTTACAGTAGCTGCATTTCTTAGCTGAGACATGCAGATAAGTCATTTAGTAAACTCTGCATTTCCCTGAGTGTACAAGCAGTCTCTATACAGCTGCTGCTGCATGTGATTATAAATGAGGTTTCTGCATATCTCTCTATGAACGGCTTTGAAATTCATAGATCTGCTATTATAACCTAAGGATGTTAAATATTTTCCTCAAAATAGCCTACTTGGGAGCAGACTGGAAGTGTTTTCTGCCTTCTACCAACCATGTGGACCAGATCCTCTAGCTGTCCTTCACATATGAAACATAAAGAATGGATTCTGTGTACCACTGCCCCCTCATAGCAGAGATGTACAAGGGCTAGAAACCGTTGTCCCCAGCTACATAATTTTTTTTCTCCCAGTGATTTAAGAAACACAGCCTTATATTGGCTGCTCCTTCTTTGCCAAGAACAAATATTTGAGGGTATCATTTTAACCAATATAAGTCACAGACTGTCTGGAGGTTGGTGTTTTAGATAAAAAGAAATGTTTTAGTTTAGTAAAAATATTTCACATCAGGTTTCCTTTTCAGTGTTTCTGGGTGCCCATTAGCTGACAAGACATTAAAATCCCTTATGGCTGCTAACTCTCAGGAGCTCAAGTAAGTATTGACAATAGCACAAATGTTATTGTTTTTTTATCTTCAACAAACATGTTCCCTGTGTTATTGAAGTTGTAAATTTGAATTGCTCTGAGCGGTATCAAACCTTTGTCTGAAAAGTGGAGTGAATTGGTTTGAAAGCTTTTGAGTGAAATAAAGTTTACTTTTCTCCATTTGTCTTTCTTCATTCTTATACCCTTTCATTTTTGTTAATTAATCAGGACCTGGGGGAAAAAGACTGTAAATACCTTGAAAGATGCAGTTTTCTCAGTATTTCTGAATCAAAGAGGAATAGAAAATACAAAATATGTAAGACTGATCTGGAAAATAACTTACCCAGATAGTATTAACTGGAATTATTTAATTAAAAATAAATCTAGTTAGAATTAATCTAAAAATGAGACCAGAATACCTGCAAATAATTTTTTATTATTCACTACCCTATACTATGAGTTTAATGTCACTGAAGCAGACATCAAGTCATATGATTTCGTGCTGGCATAATTCTCACCATGAAATGTCACTTACAAAAGGACTGTGCGGGCTCTGCTATATAGACAGATGTATAGGGACATATGAATATTTCAAAAATCTGTAGTCAAGAGAGGCACTGGCAACCAGTCATCTAGTTATTGAATTGGCTTTGTCAATAAGGATGTGGGGAAAAGGAAAGGATAATTAGAGTTCTTTCATAGCTTTCCCTCTGCAACTTGCAAATTGGATCCCATAATAGATGGCTTGGAAAAACTCATGAATGCATGTAAAAAGGGGAGAACCCCGTGACTGTCCTTTCTGTCCTTTAGGTTCATCCCCAGTCCAGATAGAAGGAAATAAAGTCTGATCATGGCACTATTATCCTTTTCTAATAGTATTAATAGCAGAAGTGACTACATTTAGGCTTGGATCAGTGTTTGGCTTCACCACATCAAATATTAGTGGTCCTTTTCCCTAGCCATACAACTTAAATTATAATTGAAATGCTGAACTGATGGCAGCTATGAAGTTGAAGGTATAGGAGGTGCAGCAAAATGGCAAAGAAAGGACATTTATACAGGCAGCTGTCCAAAGCAGTTCACAAAGCCAGTAGGTAAACAGGCACGCTGGCACAATGCTTCGTTTTTTTACATCCCTGATCCTCAAAGGTATAAAATTTGGGTTTAGTTTGTTTTAAAAGAGCAGAACGATTAGCAATGAAGTGACTTGGAAAAATGCTGACAAATTTGAAATCATTTGCTGAGTCATATATATTTGTCCCTGCTTTTATTGGCTTTCTGCCATACAAAGACACTCACACAAATATTTTGAATAGTTTCTCCTCATGCATCACCCCCCCCCACCCTATTCATGTGTGAATAAGTAAATTTGCATACCAATATGGTTATTTTTCCACTAAAGCTTCTAGAGTTTTGGTCATGCCATAAGGAAAGAGGAGCAACAGCATATGACTTAAATGACAAACTGCACACTGTACGCCATGTATAATAAGTGAGTTGTGAAAGACAAAGTCAAAGTTCATGGACATTTCACAGACAGAAATATGTTGCATAACGCACTTAGCATTTAATTTCAATTAACTAGAAAAAGAGCAAAAATCAAAATCTGTTCACAGACAATTCGCACAAGGAAAAAGGGCTAAATAAAATTACTTTCCACAAATGTACCACCTTAATTTAGGTTCCTGCAAAAGTAGTTCAGGTGGTATTTTGAACAAAACTCTGCTTTTGGCTAAATGGCGTGTTATGCCGAAACGCTGCAATCATGCTTGTGCTGGTATAGTGATATCAATAGTTAATTTTAGTATTGCTATGTTAGCAGAGGGCATAAACGCTCATAGAATCAGGCCAGGAAAGTACCCTCATGTAGTTAGGCATGAATATGAAAAAGCTGTGTATTTTTTCCAAATGTTATTCATGTTTAATTTGCCAGAATCAAGATAAGATTTTGGCTTTAATTATGAAACTCTCTGCCAGCAAAGATACAAGGCTTCCATGTGATCTACAGTTTGGAAATAAGGAAGATCTGCTCGGAAAGTGGGCCTGTGATTCAGATTCAAGAAAATTTCTATATGAGGACTCTTGCTGCTCAGAGTAATCTGAGGTGGTCAATTTAAAACATAATAATTTTGATGATGACTCAAATTTTAAAGCTAAAAGGGATAATTATAGCTGATATCCTATTTAACCAAAGAGGTTGCTTATGAAGCCTTAAAGAATTTTAAATGTATGTACTTTAGAGAGCTACTTACTTACAATTCAGAAGCTTTGAGGAACAATAGGTGGTCAGCCCTATCCTCGGACAAGTTTTTGCAATAGTTAAATGTCAAGTTTTAGGAGAGATTTGAGCAGTTCTTCTACATAGGTCCCACTTAAAACATTGATACTGATTTATATTCCATAGGCAGTATAACAAATTTCAGTCAATGGTTTTCTCAGCTGACCTCTCTGGGTTTGCCTTAACTACGGTTCATATCCAACACCCCCAGTGAGCTTTTGAGAGAGCAAAGGTACCAGAAATGCTCCTAAACCTGCAGCTCAGTCTTCAAATTTTACATGTAGTTCATCTTCCTAAAGACAAAGCAATCTTCTTGGAGAAATGTACAAAATAGGAGGTACTCAATACCCATTTGCAAGAATTTATATGTCAAGTTCCTGAGAGATTTATTTTTGAATAACAAATTTGGAAGAATTGTAAAAGAAATTGCAACCTACACCCACTTGAGAGTTGACATCTCTTAATTTGACCTCCTGAGACCTCTGGCCCTTCGATGTGAATCTTATTTTCTTGGCTGTGTACGGGAATCCACTATAGAGGATGACTCTCTAAACTGGGGCACACCAGTCCAAACACCAGTTAAAAGCTGGTGAAATTCGACAGCATTACTGACTGCAAGGCAATAGATTTTTGGTGTATTTTGTGTTGTGAAATTTCCCGATCCATACAAAGATAAAACCAATGTTTGGAAAACCCAACCCAGTGGTCAAGATAAGAGTCTTGCTATTGAAGCTTTTTACTGATTTGTCAGTAGTCCACCCAAAATATCATCTTATAATTTCATTAGTATTGATAATATCTCAGCCTCAAAACTTCAATGACCTCCTGAATAGCTTAGACTCCAGTCTGGCTGGAAATCTGTCTGCTGCCAGAAGTGGTAAATACAGAAGGGGTGATTTAAAATTTAATTCAGTGTCCTTTTTAAGTTTATTCGCAACTCTTAGACTTTCAGATCTGAATGTCTCACACAAAGAGCTTTTACTGAATTAAAGTCCACCTCCAGTCTATGCAGGGAGCCCTTCCATCTGTGATCATCTGATAAAACAAGTAGCCAAAATTAATATCCATAGTTTTTGGCAGGTGTTCTGGATTTACTTGTGAGCCTTCACACTCTCCAGACATCTGCCCTTGCTGCCTGCTCCACATGACATTGTGCCCAGTCGTTGTCCCCACACTTAAACAGGTCAATATTTAGTTCTACACAGTCAAGCACACCCTGGCACTCTGCAACCCCCACCTTTACCTTTGCTGTCAGTGTGAGGCAAGTCGTTCTGCCAAAAATATTTTGTTCACAAAGTGTCATCATGAAATGTTTTGACATTATCTTTAAAAAAAAAAGTCACCCCTTTCTTCATTTGAAATTATTTGCTGAATTCTACTTGAATCAATGCATAAATTTGTTCATGTCCAAAAGAAGACAGATTTTTGACAAATTAATTGTTCGCAGAAAACTAGTTTTAAATATTCTGTGAAGAGATGCACCTGCACACTCAGATGTGCTATTACAATTATATTTGTAGGTGTTTTCCATGGCAGCCTACCAATGACTAGATTAAATCACGAATCTCTTTAACTCAGGAAAGATTCAGGAACAACTGAGACCCTTAAGAACATATTGAACTATGCAAGTTTCCTTAATGGTTCAGTACAACATTACTTGGCACAACTCCTTATGTAATTCTGATACTCTGTAAAAATCATAGCATTTCAAAGTCTCTTAGGGTTGTTTAGTATAAGAACTTTGAGTTGTATAATACAGAAACATAGAAAAGGCTAGCATAACTTCTAAGGGCAAATGTTTTTTGGTGCTGCTTTGTGTGTTGAGGTACTTTTATATTCTCTGAAAAAAACTGGAACCAAACCACCCCATCAACATACCATAGTCTTAAATGAAAAGATTTTTTCAAAAAAATTAAAATTAAA
>VZRN01005851.1:1374577-1447499 GCA_013397935.1 Dasyornis broadbenti | reverse complement strand
AATTAAAATTAAAAAAAAAAATTAAAAAAAAAAAAAAAAAATCTGTACTTCTGAGATGGAAGGTGTTACTAGCAAGGTCCTGCTCCAAACCCCACAGAAGTCAGTGGAAAGACCTACTGACTCCATCTGGCTTTTGGGGCACATTCTTCATGTATGAATAGCAAACAAGAAGCCCACCCTCCCAGACCACTGGCAAAAACAAACTAACAGGCAGGTTTTTTTCTTTTTATCGTATGGATAGTATTAAATATTCATACTTGAAAAGGCTTGTTTGTTGCACATACACAGAGAAACCCCTTAACTATGAGAAATAAGCATAATCCAATTGCTCAGCTGAATACTCAATTGAATCTCATGCTAGAAAGAGATGGTCCTGTGGTATGCTTACAGTGCTAGAACACACAAATTATTAAATTCAAATTCTGGCTATCATCTACTGATATCCAGAAGTAAAACTGCTTCTCTGCTTTCATTTCCCCTTCTGTAAATACTGGCAAAGTGTTTATTTATGTCTCTACCTGAAAACATCACAACAATAACAAACATGTAATAGTAAATTTACAGATAGATCTATACAAAGCTGCTTATTTTTCGTCTCTTCGTGATGTTTATTCTGTACAAGGAAAAATGTTTGATGCAAACATTGATATAAACAAATTAAATCTACACATCATAAACAACATCTTTCACATTCCTTACTAAAACTCTGCTGTATTAAAAAAATCCCCCTCAATAAAGGAGTCTGCCATTTTAAAAAAAATCAGCAAGAGCTAGATTTAGTTATTCAATAAAAGCTCTGCTCTTCTTTCTCCCACTCTAGACAAACTATAGAATGTACACATCATTCACTCTATAGCTTCATGACTGTATTTTGTAAGCCTCCTGTATTATTCCACAGGTGCCCAACACCTGGCTGTGACGGCTCCGGCCATGTGACAGGGAACTATGCATCCCACAGAAGGTAACAACCATCCCATTGTGTGGGGCTGCAGCGCTCAGGGCTCTCAGCTGGCAGCAGCAGAAAAAGGTGGCTCTTACTCTGTGTGCTTCTTTCAGCTTGTCTGGTTGTCCTCGTGCCAGGAAAGGAGGTATCAAAGTCACTCCTACCAAGGAAGAAAAAGAAGACCCTGAACTTAAGTGAGTACAGAAGCAGGGGTCCACCACCAGTGGAAGGGGTTGGAAATGGCCTGTAAGAGTTCAGGGCTTGAGGGATCACAGGGAGATGCCCCAGTTAATCCCAACCATGTGAGAAAAGCACCAAGAGCTGGAACCAAACCAAGTGTTGCTGCTTCTCGTGAAGTTGGTGGAGTCCATCACCTAGGAGACTGAACACTGAGGAAGGATTGCTATCTCTGCTTGCATTGCTACAATTATTTTAAAGAGTGCTATGCAAGTGCCACTTGGCTGAAAAATTTGGCAAAACGGAGGAAAATTATTACTGATTGAGGTGAAACATGCCAGCTAATTAAATCAGAGTGACACCTTCAAAATATGTTCCAGAGAACTTAAATATCTGTAAGTCTCATGCCTTTTCTCTATGTATGAATGAAAATTTCACATAAAGCGAAAACTGGAAACTCAGTAAAGATTCACTGCATTCCTGGCTCGAACACATATTCCATTTAAGTTTGTAAACGACAACTCCCAGAATATAAAAGTGAAGACTGAGTTGCATGCCATGTTATCTTCTTGCTAATGATATATGCAAAACTGCATAACACTGACAGAGTAGCACAAAAAATTCCCTATCCGTTCTTTGCAAGTTTTTGCATGGGATTCCATGCAAGTTTTCCCCTTACAGGAACCCACTCTCTGCTTCATACCAGAAACCGAGATAGAGAGCAGACAATATTGACTTTCCACACCCTTGAAGAAGTGTGATTTATTGCCTTTGATAGCATATAAATTTTCCTCTCTGGAAAAATACTATCTAAATGAATGTCTTATTTTCTTAGTCTCTACAACTGTATTTTAAAATGCCTTATTTTAAGAACAGCTGAACCCCCATAACTCAGCTTGACAACAATTGGATGCTCAGGTACAGTGTGCTACTGGGGACCAAGTCTTACTCCATTAAAGCAAAGTAGCAAAGGCAGCTGGAATGCTTTTCTCAGATTTTTTTGGGACTGTCTTTGCCTGCTCTCGCCAGTGAAAATGAGGGTTCTTTTGCTGTGTTTCTGTAGATGTCCAGTGATAGGCTGTGATGGCCAAGGTCACATATCAGGTAAATACACTTCTCATCGCACTGCTTCTGGTTGTCCTTTGGCTGCCAAGAGACAGAAGGAGAGTCCTGTCAATGGGTCTTCACTATCCTGGAAACTGAACAAACAAGAGCTGCCACACTGTCCTTTGCCAGGCTGCAACGGGCTGGGTCATGTTAATAATGTTTTTGTCACCCACAGAAGGTATAACTTTGTGTTTTCTCTTTTCATTTTTCCTTAACATTCCACTTTGAATTGGCAACAAGCGAGGTTAGAGTCAGAATAAATTGTGCTGAAGTCTTTTGAGTAACAACATAATTTACATTGCAGCTAAAGTAATACAAAACAGAATTACTTCGAGAGACTAAAATTTTTATGTCTTTTTCTGTGTTCCCATTGAAGCATGACTTTCCAAGGTGTTCAGATTAGTACAGTGCCTATCTATGCAGTTTAAAACTAAATAGAGTTTTTTTCCTGGGGAAATATGGAGTTGTATCTGCATATCTTCAAAAGAAAAGGGAAATATCATTGAAATGTCACCAGAAAAGTTTTAGCCAAGAGGCATTAATTTCTCCTTTCTACCAGTGGAAAAGTTCAATTCGTAAACTTTGTGTTTAAATAGCTAAAGTCACACAAAGGAAAAACAATAAGTGTGCAGAACTCATATGGATTAAGGAAGTTTGAAGTTATAACAATCTTACAAAGAAAATTATCCTTATAGAGAAGGAGTCACGCATATTACTAACAACAATAAACACCATCTATCACAGTGAAAAAGTTGGTATAATCTGACCATATTAAATCAATAATAATCAAAGAATCTGACTACAATATCTGAATTAATATCTGGCAAGTTTGGTTTTCTGTCTTTAACAGTAATTAAGTCTACATTCTCTGTCTCCTTTGCTTTCTTCCTAACACTCTGACCCAACTTCTCCAATACAAGAATGTCCAAGGTGATTTGAATAAATTCAGTCAGAGTCCAGTGTTATCCTAATTTTATTTACTACATCCCATCTAAAAGTCTTTACATTAGGACACTACTGTAAATGGTGGCTAATTAAGCAAGTAGCATAAACTGTATGTTAGCTGGTTGCAATTCACAGTACAGATGATTCCTGTCCTACATGAGACTGGCTCGCTCTCAAGATCATGTTAGTTAAAATGAGGTAGCAAATATAGCTTTGTTTGTTGTTCTTTCCTAGGACATTTGAAACCTAACACGTAACTCATGGCTTTCAAACAATCTCCCAGCTAGCTATCTGCTCTGGGAAGAGATAATAAGCAGAAATGTAGAACTGAAGAACTAGCATCTTTCCCTGTATAGCTTTTAGCTAAAATAACAAAAGCTTTGGTTTTGTTGTTTTATTTCTTTTTTTTTTTTTTTTTCCTGTGTGGAAATACCATGTCTGTTAAGATTCTCTTTTTTTTTCAAATTTTTATACACACACACACACACATCCACTCATCAACCATTTTCCTGCATAACAAAATTTTCCTTCACTCCTTACTTGGCTACATCTAAATACAAATTCTTCCGCCAGTTCTTCAGCATATGGGTATTTCTTCTTTGTTATTTATCAAGATAGTATTAAGACAGTGCAATCCTCTTAGCCCTTTAGTGGGCTATAAAAATTGCCTCAGATAATTATCAGCTGATGAAATTGTAACCTTTGAAATAGCAAAATGTAATTTAATGTGAACAGTGGTTCAAAAGCAAACTGACTATATAATAGAACCATTCAAAAAAGCTATTACAGTCTATAGGGTATATCCAAAGTTATTTTTGTATTGATCATTATTATGTATCAACAAAGTGATACAATAATTGTACACTGTGGAAATCATCCCATTAACTAATTTTTTTTAGGATAGTAAACTTGCCATTTAAAGGACCATACTCTCCTCTCCTTTGGAGCACAATCCCTTGATAAAAGCAGTTTATAGGTGTTTGAACTTTAAGAATTCTGTAAATGCATCTTCATGTAACTTAACAGTAGCTGCCACTGCAATTTTGATTGTTTTGAAATATGCTTGAGAGTTGTTTACTCATAGATTGAGATTTCTACGCCAATTTTCAAGCTGGAATATACAGCTAAATGGCTCTTTATGAGTTATGTCATTCCCTGAAGCCATGTTATAATGGAGATACTGATGTGACCGTAGGTACAGAGGTCTGTCCAAGTGCATGATAATATTGCCTGAAAGGATTGTTACCATTTTCAAGTGGGTGCTAATGTTTTCTTTCCTATCCGTTTCAGCCTGTCTGGTTGTCCTCTGAATGCACAAACCATAAAAAAGGGCAAAATTTCGGAAGAATTAATGACTATCAAGCTTAAAGCAAGTGGCGGTAAGGAGATCTGTAAAAGATGATGACATTCAGATAGAAGGGCCCTGACTCCCATTTATTCTTGTGCCCCTTTATGCCATTCTGGCATTAATTCTCACTATTTTCAGTTGTCTCTAGCAATAAAAAATCTTGAATAACAAAAATATTTGCATGGGAGATTATAAAATTATTCTCATTTACATCTTGATAACTCAACTTTGAGGGTATGCTCTTGTCCCAGAGCATTACTTTTCTACTTGGATATGCTTTCAATATTGTTGTTATTAATAAACTATTAGTTACAGATCAGCAGGACTTAGCTATCTGATGAATAAGGGAGAAATATTGTGGGCAGAAATTGACTCATCTCCCTAACTTGAATCCTACATGCTTTAGTATCTATGCTGCTAACCTAAGTGCAAAGCAATAATTACCAAAGAGTTACAGGGGGAAATGTGTAGGAAATGTGTAGGAGTCTCCTTGCTTATACAATGTGCTTTAGCAAGTTGGGCTTGAGCCAGGATTCAGGAAATTTAGTCTTCAGCCTCCAACTACTGAACGAAATGGTTGTGTTACTGCTCACAGATTTCCCAAGCTGGCTCCCCACTAGACTCAGTTCTAGGCTTTAAAGCAGTAACAACAACAGTAGCACAAACCTCCAGGCAGAGTTGGTCTCAGAGTGATACTAAGCAGAAATAGGCAGACGTTTTGCCAGCAGCTGCTATAACTCAGTATTTTTCAGGACAAGGCTTTCATTAAGGAACTGAAGCTTTTTTGCTATCTAACTTGTTGGGATGTAAAAGACTGGCTTTTTTTTTTTTTTTTTTTTTTTTTTTTTTTTTNTTTTTTTTTTTTTTTCCCTGTCGTGTAATACTTGTTAGCTTTCTGACAATTTCCATTTTCCTGTTATTTAAATTTCGCTATTAATCAGATATAAGTAAAGCTGTGCTTATTGGAGTTATTCTGCACAGAATCTTTCCTCCACAGAAATCCTTGAAAGATCAGAAACAGGTACAGATGAATTTACTAAAGTCAGCAGCTATACTAGTGAAGATGTTGCCCTGGGGTGTTTCCTGAAAAAGAAGGGTTGCTGTTATATTTCTTTTAAAACAAAACAAAACAACCAATCAACCAAACAAACAAATCCAAACCCAAACCCAAAACAAACAAACAAGCAAACAAAAAAACAAAAACAAAAAACAAACAAACAAAAAAAACCCACACCCAAACACAGTAACTATCCTCTGTGTTTTATGATGAACTATCCTCTTTCTGGGCAATTCTTCCTTTCTGGACCCTCCAGCTTGTAGTTGCATGTTACAATGGAAAAAAAAAAAATAGAAATTGTGAAAAAATGAGGACTAAGATAGCCTCATCTATGTTTCAGCTCATATTGATGTTTAACAGGTAGGAAACAATTTTGACAGTAAAAGCAAACTAAAAGACGAGTTAAGGATCAATCATTCGATGAAAATATTATTTTCTTATGGTTAAGTAACAGGTAACAGTTTATTACTCATACATCTATTTACATGTGGACACTTTAAATCTGATTTTGTTATTTTCTACTATTTACAGGTATTGAGAGTGATGAAGAAATAAGACACTTGGATGAGGAAATAAAAGAACTGAATGAATCCAATCTTAAAATTGAAGCTGACATGATGAAACTTCAAACTCAGGTATGCCATAAACGTGAGACCTTTTGTTATGCTACATTTAAGCATGATAAATGCATTAAATGCTATGTAAATGCTTTGTTTAAAAATAGCTAGTCTCCTGTGCACTTGTTTTTCCAAGGTCTTGTGCATTTATTTTCTGTAAATAAGCAGCACATATTGTCTTAAAGATCTAGTGAATGACAAATTCACGGCAGTTTGGAGTTAACCTTGGTTAGCAGAAAAAAAAAACTTTCTTGCCAAACAAATCATTCATTTTCCTTTGTTGACCAAACATTTGTTTACCAAACCATGCAGATCCTATTACTTGAGTTTTTAGGGATGATAACTCCTCTTACTAACCCACTCTGTCTTAATGAGAGTTGACTTTGTTCTTACGTGTACGTAAGAAAATCTTCCTAGTTTAGTTTATCCACTGTCAGTTATTCAAATTGTCTGAATTTTGCCTCCAGGCAACACTTGGTAAAGAAGGTATACCTTTTTCTAATTTGTGTAGCAGAAGATTTTGATGGGAGTTAAGGAAAAGCAGTTTCTTTCATTCTCTTTCATTAGTTTGTATACTGGAGAGATTAAGTTGCCTTTAAGATGCTGATAGTGGTTCTATGGAGTGAGCTGCATCGTTTCATGCCTACAGACACTCCCGTTTGCACCTGGAAGTTCACCTGAGCAGACCGGGTAAAAACAAGAGCAGAAGCTTGCTCAGAATTTTCAGAATAAGAGTCAAAGAAAAAAGTTCCTAAATGAGATCTGGGAACTGAATATAAGCCTAAATGGGTCTAAATCAAACCGAGGGTAACCGTACCCTCGTGTATTGGTACCGAATGGAATGCGCAGTGTTGACTCATGCTGTTTTTGCAATAACCACTTCGTGCATGGTCTAAATAAGGGAGAAGTCTGTGCCACCTGTGCTTGATCTAAACAATCTGGCTTCAGAGAGCAGCAGTTGTGGGGATATCCAGCCCAAGCTGCCCTGCAGGGGGGCTGTGCTCAGTGTCTCAGGGCACTTGGTTCTCTCTGGTGATCACGGTGCTATTTGCATGGAGATTGCCCGATTTATGTAGTCAGATTCCTTCCACCCGGACTTTCTCCCTGCTAAAGGCAGTCTGACCAGCAAAACCTGAACTGAACTACAGCAGAAGCCGTAAATCTCCTACTTCCTTTTAATATAGCTCAGCCAGGTGTTCACAGACTGCTACGAACACCCTTCAGAGGAGGGGTTGAAGTGGATGGCAGGCAGGCAAAAAGGGATTTCTCACACGGGGGAGTTCTGCTGTGTGACTGTGTGTGAGGAAAGGAAGTAAAGTGGCCACAGCAGGAGGCAATTAAGTAGTGCAAAGAGGTGCATGCTAATATGGATTGGGTGGGCATGACAATCCTGGATGTGACTGCTCCAATCCGTGCCTTGTGAAGCTGTGGCCGGGCACAGGGATGGCAGCCCTTGGTGCTGCCCTGCCGAGCTGTCTGCTCCCGGGGCAAGGAGCGGGGCAGGAGCGAACCAGACGCAGCCGTTGCTGCTTTTGTTTTTTCAGCACTGCTTTTCACATCTAAACTTTCAGAGCTGAGCATATTCCAGAGCTCTCTCTTTAAAAAAGATACCATTTTTTTCTACCTTGACTGTTTTTCCTGCTCTTTCCAAGTCCCTCCTTTCCATTCTGTTGGTCAGAGGCCATTTTTCTGATGTGTGCTCAGCCTCTCAGTTTCCTTTCCACTTTATTTTTCCCTTATGTTTGCAGTGCCAGGCCTGTTGCTAATCCCACGCAGCCCAGAGCTCACCCAGGAGCAGGGCAGGGAAGCAGCACAGCAGCTAATACCCATGTCCTTGCTATTGTGGTCGAGCAGCAGGGATGCTGTAAGAGCAGGACAGCAATGTAAACATCAACCTCCTTTCTCCTTTGCTCTGTCAGCCCTGAGGCCACACTCTCCATCCCAGCTCCACTCTGACCTTCATCTCCCAGCTCAGTTCCCTCCTTCCACTCTGGGGCCCTCTCCAGTGCCTTGCTGCCACAAGGTTTCTCCATGAACCAGCAGCAAAGTCCATCATTTCAGAGCAAATACAACCTCTTCTTTGCTCTGAATGTCCTGTGGAGAAGTTATGTCTCTCCTAAAAAACGCATAGCTGAGTTTCAGGTTCATCATGGCCTCTCTTATAATCACCCAAATGATATTTTGGGTTCAAACTGCAGTAACAATGCTGCCATGGGTTTGTCTGTCTGTGTTTGTGCCTGCCTGTGTCTTTTAGATCACATCCATGGAGAGCAATTTGAAAACAATAGAAGAAGAGAACAAACTCATAGAGCAGAACAACGAGAGCCTGTTAAAGGAGTTAGCTGGCTTAAGCCAAGCCCTTATCTCCAGTCTCGCTGACATTCAGCTTCCACAGATGGTAAGACCACAGCCAGCAGCTTCATACCTTCTGAGACTGTCTTGCCAGCACCTGAAGCAGATGAGCAAGCTCAGGGACCAGCAGGAGCACTGGAGCTGCAGTAGCAGAGAGCACTTTTAGGCTGATTTACTTTGCAGAGGACCAGGATCATGAAACCTGTGTGGTTGTAGGTGCAGTTGCTTCTAGGACTGAGCCAGCCCTGGTAATTCTGCCCTGTACCACCCTGTGCAAGGCAGGCTTTTCCCTCGTCCCTCCCTGTCTGAATACACACCCTGCACAAAGAGTGAAAACTTCACACTGATGAGAATCTTTACTCAGGTCCCAGATCAAAACTTTAACCTGTTTCATACAGGTGATTTTTCTGGAGCCAGCAAGCTCCACCTTCTCAAAAACTTCACATATTACTCTCAAACAGAGGACAAATCCACAGAGGGACTTGTGTTTCCACTTCCCTTTCCAAATGTCTAATGTGCCACTGGAAGATTAAGTAAGGACATTTAGGGGAATGTCAGTCAAAATCCCAGAGCCAAATGGGCCACCAAAAAAAAAAAAAAAAAGTTACACTAACCATAATATCTCCACCTCCTTTTCTTGCTTGGAAAGAGTGTGGATTCCACAGGACATGCGGCTCCTGCAATTTCCACAACCCCTCCATTAATTTGGATGGCTGCCCTGTTTGTGACTTCTTCCCAGTTGCCCTATCGCTCTTTGACATGCTTTGGGGTTGGGTGTTTGGGTTTTTTCAGCCTTAATTTTACCTCCTACAATTATAATCTGTTTTGTCTCCATTTAGGGGCCAATCAGTGAGCAGAATTTCGAAGCATATGTAAATACACTCACAGACATGTACAGCAATCTGGAACGGGACTATTCCCCCGAATGCAAAGCTCTGCTGGAAAGTATCAAACAGGCAGTGAAGGGCATCCATGTGTAGGATGTGAAAGCTGCTGGGCAACAGAAATTACTTAACAGCAGTAAACTCCAGATGGATCTGTTAGGAGTTCATGTACTGCTAAGGGGTGTAGGTTGCCATGCTGCATTTACAATTGCAACATTGCACTAATTTTTTCCCAGCTGACATAAAAAAAAAAAGAATAAAACCACAACAGACTATTTGTATTAACAGCAATGCACTCTGTTAGTATATTGTATTTATTTCAGTACAATTTCTTTTTTTTTCTTCTTTTGCACTCAGTTTTTGTAAAGTGAATGTAAAAAGTGTGTGTGACTATTTTTTATATTTTTTATTTATTTCTAATCAAAGAGTTGGTTTTTTTTATCTTTTAACAGCATTTTTGCGGCCAGCCATATTTTTACAAATATGTTTATTAATTTATTTTCCAATGGGATTTTAAATAGACTGAAAGCTATACTGTAAATTAAATAACTTGCTGGGTTTGTACAGGAAGAAAAAAAAAAACTATGAAAGTAACAAATGACTGAACCGTGGTTCTAGTTTTATTTTCCTCACATCCTGCTTTTTTATAAAGGCTTTGTATCAGAAATGGGTTTGCAGTAACATGAGATGTGAAGATGCATGGAATGAGAAGATAAATGGTGCCCACTAGTGGGGAACTTGGGCTCTTAAAAGCACAGTATGCTGGAAAACAGTGTGTTAAAGAATATGTTAGCAATAATGAAATATAGCAATCAGCAAAGCACTTGACTTGGCTGTGTGATTTAGCCTATGAGAATGATTATTTAAAATGTTTCAAGAGAACTTCAGATTTATTTTACCACTGCAGATTTTGTTCAGAGTTAGCTCATGGAGGGAAATGACAATTATCTCTAAACAAGAAGGGTAATTAGGTAGGTACTGGTACTTTTTAAGTATGAGACGTTGAGGTTTTAAGCAAGTGACCAGTATTGCAATGGATTTGGATTTAAAAAAAACGCAAGCACATCCCAAGCTGAAGGCTTTGTACATAATGAGTCGAACACATCTCCCCTGAAATGGCATTTAATACTGGTTTGAAGGTGATGGCAGCTGAGAAGGCAGCGGTCTGGAGGGCAGCAACACCCCTCTGGCACCACGGTGGTCCCTTGTCCCTTTGAATGACCGGTAGCAACACCGTGACTGGTTTCTCCCATCCTTCTTCACTAAGACTAGGCTGATACTGAATTTGTCACCAGTCTTCTAGTAGAGTACCAAGTGCTACAGAGCAGACAGACAGGTGGAGGGAGGTGTGGACGGACGAGCACTTGCACAGAGGTGCGGGCGTGCACCTCGGTATCGGTTAGCCTGGGTGTGGAACTTCTGAATCCGTCAGAAACTAGCGGTTGCTATAACAGAGGCAATGTCTATTTCAGGGATTGTAAGTAATTAAGCATTGTTTCAAAAGTTTTTTTTATATTTATTTTTTTTAAGAAAAAGGTATAAACAACCAGCTAAACTGCCTTTTTTGTATGCACACACACCTCATGTGCATATGTGCCTCAGTGTAAATGTATACATGGATCTAGCGTGTGTTTAATTTTTCCGTGCTATAATGAAAGTGTTTATTTTTATTAGCCGCATTTATATTTAGATTGAATATGATGGCATTCACAGGCTTGACATATACAATTATATTATTACTGTTCCTGCACAAAAGTACTATTCAGAAGTGATTTAACTCTCATGCACTGTGGTCACTGTTCTGCATTAGGTGGGGCTTGCTTTCTGTTGGGGGGGTTGATTCAACTCTCCTATCTTAGTTTAGACAGGGGAAAATGTGTGTTCTTAGGAGCTGTGTTTATTTTTAAATTGATTTTTCAAAAGCTACCATATGTGCTGTCTAATATAAATAGGAGAACACCAAACAAAAATTTGCAATTAAAGTTATTGTTCTTGCTAAAAACACAAAAAGCAAACATTTGTTATACTTGTTAAATGCATACAAAATGAGTTCACTCCTTACAAAGACTAAAATTTAATTTACTAAATATTTTAACAAATTTGTTATATATTTTATTTAAGTAACAAAAAAATCTCTTACTGACCTATGTATTTATTATTATGATTTACTATGGCTTCAGGTTAATTTATCTGTGTTTGGTTGTTTGCTCAGGATGTTCTGTGAAGTATGTTTGTATTTATTTGCCTCCCTTGTACTTGATGTGTTTTGTAACGTGCACTGTTTTTTTTTTTCTTTTTTTTTTTTTTTTTTTTGTGTTTAAATGCATTGATGAGCTATACTGTAAATTAGACCTTTTGTAAAGAGCAATGATGTATGCATTTTTTAATTTGGAGTAGTTTGTATACTGTTTCTTCATACAATTAATATTTCTTACATCAAAATGACAAAATTGTGTTCTGTGCTGTACATTTGGTGTATGGTAGGAAATAAAATTGATAATGAAATATTGCAGCAAGTTTGTTGGGTTTTTTAGCCTCTAGATGCTGACTTATATTA
Source organism: Dasyornis broadbenti (assembly GCA_013397935.1). Taxonomy (NCBI): domain Eukaryota; kingdom Metazoa; phylum Chordata; class Aves; order Passeriformes; family Dasyornithidae; genus Dasyornis; species Dasyornis broadbenti. The sequence goes on along the minus strand of VZRN01005851.1, from coordinate 1,435,512 downwards.
CACTTTCTTAACTGCACCTGGCACTATACGATGTGTCAGATGTTTCACTTGCTTTGTGTACAAAATGTGTTATCCTAGTAAGTAAATTTCTGATATAAATAATTTAATTAGTATTTTACTTTGTCAATTTGAAATAAGGAGGGGAAAAATAGAACCGCTTAAGAGGCCCCTTTCACTTTGGAAGGGAAAAAAAAATCAAGTTGATAATCACTGCATTATTTAATGCATTTTTTTCTTGGCAGTTGTAGACTTCATTTATACTGATGAAGTACAGGATTTGTGCTGACCTTTAACAGCTGCTAAATGATGTTTAAACATAAAAGCCATTGTAAAGTTTCCAGCAATTCGGAACCGCCCACTGTTCCAGTGCAATTTTCTGCTGAGAATTGCAGTGCTTAGACATTGCAGAAATAAAAATCTGCTGGTTTTAGAAAGACAGTATTTCCATCTAATGGACTTTCTTTTTTCACTGCTCGTTGTAGCGAAAACAGGCCAGTTTTATTTAGGATGCATGCTAATGGCTTCAGGAGCATTTCTTGTCTCAGATTCCAACTTTCCACAGATAGAGAATAATTTTCATTTGGAAAATAAGGCAAATTTAAATCCCATAAAGTAGCTGGTAATTATTTATTTGAATAGACATATTTAGATAAACTAAAATGGACTCTGACACATAAAAAATGACATGTCCTGCATTTACCTGGAAGAGAATTTCAAAATTTGCATCACATGAATCCTGGATGTTTACAAATTGTGCCAAGTTTGGAGCTGTAGAGTCAGCAAAGGCTTGGAATGAAGTCAGACCTGTCCTGGGAAGCTCTGCTCCACTGGGGTTTAGAGTATTCTTTCTTCTAGGACACTTATCCAAGGACAGCATGAACTGGTTCTTTTTATTAAGTCAATTACTAGTTATTTACATAATATGACAATGAATATAAAATAATACATTTTAAGGGTTATTTAAATTTACTGTTTAACTTTCACTGTGGATCTTCAGATCATGAGGCACTGGTAGGACAGTCTCTTCTCATACATCACAGATGAAGCAGAAACAGGTCTCCCTTACCAATGTGCCTTCATGCTAAACAGATAAAGACTGAGGCCAACATTTTGATTTTGTCTGGCTGCCTAAATTCAAATCACAAATTTAGAAGCCCTTATTGTAGGACAGATAGCTCTTCACGTCATATTTAAAGTTCTATACTGAATATGTATATCTGCTGTTTAAGATTGGGGAAAGGCAGTGTTATGAGGATGATAGGCCCCACACATACCGAAGAAAACTGTGCTCTATTCTCAAATGTCTCCAGCAATCTGAGACAAGGATTGTGAGCAGAAAAACATTTTTCTTAGTGGTTTTGGATATGATTTGGAGAGGAATATGATATTCATAGTTAATTACTTAAAGTAGTAGTAGTACTACTAGTAGTAGTAGTAGTAGTAGTAGCAGTAGTAGCATCTAAAGACTATCTGCATTCCTTGCTCTGATAACGTTTCAGTGTTGAAATTATGGCCTTTCTCCATTAGAAAAAGGATAAACACTTAAGCTATATTCATTATTAGACTAATATAAGCTGGGGGATCAGGGATATCCCAAAACAACAAAACCCATTGTGCTTGAAGAACCTTTCAAACCATTTTCACCTTCTGAAGTTTCCATGTTTAATAATTGTTCTTTATCTATGCCTGTAGAAGGGGGAAAAGTACTTCAGTGAAAATACATAGATGCCAATTATTCAATTAACTTGAAAGGAATTGAAGCTTTAAATATCAAAGAGAAGGAGACGGAGCAAGAACAGTCAACATCTGTTGTCCTGACAGCTCAGGAAGCCTGTCTTCTCTCTGAACTGATAATGATGATTTTTGAGTCTATGATGTAGAAAGTAGATTCTGTTTTCTCCTGCAATTTTATTTCTATTTACTAATTAAGCATCTCTTCTCTCCTGCTGACTTAGTGTATGTATCTAACTATGTCATGGCTTTTCTACTCAATGCCCCTTCATTCAACTTACACTGTACTTTTAATAAGTCACAGGATTTCTTGATGGGAATTTGTTATCATGCAATGACACAGTTATGACAAAAGTCCTCTCCTTGGTTTCCTCCTGTGTTCCTTCAGTGCAATACATTCTACCTGTCTTGGCAATTCTGCTATGCTTAAAGTTTTTTATGATTTATGCAGCTGTGTAACTTGGAGATCTGCACCAGACAAAGTCCATTGTTCAACTTGCTCAGGATACTATGGGATGACAGAGCTCCATTTAGCTTTTGTGTAATGTAGGACAGTGACCTAGTTTCAGTACCTTTCAATATCTCATTCTGGCTTGGTTTTCTTCTGCCTCTTTTGCTCTAGTAAGTCTTAGACAGCCAAGCTTACCCATAATTGCATCAGGGATTAGTCTGATTTCCTGTCTGACTTCATGGTACAAATTGCTTCAACTGCATTTCATTCTTAACGAATGTTCCCAGGGACATTGTCTAAGTAAATCTCAGGACTTTTCAGTTATGTGATAGCAATTACTATTTAGGTTGCTGCTGTCTGCTCCTGAAACTGTTACTGCACAAGATTTTTTCCAAACAGCTTTTGGTGCCCAGCACCAGATTTTGGTGCCCAGCTTCACATCCCTTGGAGGGACATCATTTCTAGAAGCTAAATGCACAGCTGTTTTTGCCAAGCAGGGCCTTTTCAAAATTCCTTTCTTTGGCCAATCCAAATTACCAGCTACTAAGTTTTCATATTATTTCATAGCATTGTTTATATATATATATATACATATATATATATATGTTAACACTTGTTTCTGCAAACAATGCATGATAAAATTCCAAGTGGAATTGTATTCATCCCAGGTATTGAAGAAAACATCATTTTTGTTTCCCCAATCCTAGTTCTAAACCTTATGAAACTCCTTGTTTACTGTTGGTGCACATTTTTTTTTTTTAAATTTCTGACAGAAAATAGAAAAAAGAAGAAAAATCAAAGGAATTAATCCCATTCTGTATTTAACTGAAGATATTGTCTGTCCAAACAGTCCCTTGAAGCTGGGGCTAGGGTTGAAGGTATCTGGCCTGCAATATTCCTTAATTACAGTCACATGTAGCATCTCATGTACATCCCTGCTTACTCCTAAAACAATAAAGAAAATCTGGATTAAGAGCCAGGTTCTATACTGATTTCAAAATTATTGGTATGAAATTGTTCTGATCCTTTAGCTGCAGGATGAGCTTAGTTCTTTTGCAGGGGAAGTAATCTAGAATTGGGAGTCAGTTTCTTTAATCTTGATGTGTGGTCAAAAAGGTTTTAGGGAAGGAATAAAGGTTTTAAAAAGCTCATAAAAACTTACTAGGAAAATGTATGTAAGTCGAATTCCTTCAGCAGAATTGCAATGCCACCTCCACAGACTGAAGAGCTGAGCTCTTTGCACAGACACGTGGCAGAGGCATCTCACATGGAGCACCGGTGCTGAAGACTGGGAGGTGACGTCTTGTGTTTTCCTGCTAGCAGGGGACAAAATAGCAACTCAGAAAACCCAGCTTTAGGCCTGTCTCGGGCTTATAGGTAACCCTGAGCAAGGGTTATTCTAGCTCTATTTCCACATCTAGGGAATGAAAACAACTCCAAAACATATTGGGAATGAGCAATGCCAGTTTTACAGAGAGGCATGAGGTACAGGCATGTGTGTACAGTGAGGGAAAAAGAGTCAGAGCAGATGTGTAAGGGCATATAGCCCTTCTTATTTTTTCCCCCCTTTCTAAGGCATTATTACAATCTTCATTTTATCGCCCTGCTTCTTGATTCCCTTGAAGATATCTTCCAGTTAGTGCTGCTGGCCAGTCTCAAACTAAATTTTCAAACTGTAGAACCTAAATTTCAAAATAGCAGAAGCAAAGGCTATAAAAGCAGTATTTTTCTGAGATAATGGAGCTCCTACAGATTTTGTGAAAAATCAGCTGATTGCTATGAGAGCAAAATTATGATTCATGAGAAGAGGGAAGAGGAGGGAGGTTCAGCTGTTACAGATTCTGTTTGGCAAGGGCCAGCTCCAGAGCAGCATGATATACAACTCAGAGTAGCAGCAAGAGTTAGTGCAAGGCTGGCCAGAGACCTGTACTCGGGTGCTTGGTGCAGTGTCAAAGGATGGAAATAGTACAAGTCTTATGCGTGAGCAAATATTTGAGCAAGAACAAAGGTAGACAAGCAGTGACTATAGGTCTGTGTTTATAGTGACAGTGGCAGGGTTGGGCCACAGGATAGAAAACCACAGGAGTCCATCGGGTGCTGTATTCCATAAGTTCCACCCAGTGCAGAACAGGCCTCTTTTCCAAACATAGGTCTTTACCCATTTTGTCACACTAAATACCCTCTCCAGCTTGCTATGGGATCATCAGAATTAGTGTTACTAACCCTCCTTCCTGAGGAAGTACATGCTACCTCTGAGCTCTGGCTCACCCCAGGATGAGTTTGTATCTGGAAGAATGAAGGTAACACTTTCATGCTGCCAGCATCGGCAGGCCAGGCCAATCCTTGCTGGAGAAAACTCCAGTGGTGCAAAACTCCGATGGCCAGCACGTCTGCTTTCGCAGGCTGAGGTTTGGTGGGGGTGGCTGGTGGTGGGGAGGAACCAAGGTGCTGGCAGCCTGCCTTTTCCCCTCTGCCTGGTGGCACCTTCCCACGTGCTGCCAGCCCCAGTCAGGTAGTGGCCACCCAGCTGTGCTTCCTCCCTTCTCCCCCTTCCATACCCAGGCCAGGCTGGAGGCAACCTTTGCTGTTTTTTTTTTTTTTTTTTTTTTTTTTTTTCTGCAAGAGGCTTAAATCTCCTTTCACCATCTTGGGAGCATAGCGTGACTGCAGCCATCGCTGGCTGGCCTGGCTGCCACCGCTCATGATGCCCTTTTTATTACCAGATTAGAGGACATTGTCGTGATGCGCATGAAGCCTTCCAGATAAGGCGCTGTACAAGTTCCAGCAGGTTCCAAACACAACAGCGCTGCTTTCGCATCCAGCCCACAGGATCAGAGTTTATTTCCCCAATGCAGACAGCTTTGCTCTGCCTTCCTGTTAATTAAAGTAGTGATTACAATACTGCACTGTTTACATGCAAGATTTTGCATGGTCTTGGCCATTCACGTGCAAATGAACTTGTAAGCCTTTCTGTGCCCTAAAATCTGCTGATGACAGTCTTCCAATTCTAACTCCATGTTGTAGGACATGTGGCTTTCTATAGCTTAGCTTTGATGCCCCCAAGTCATATTATCTCAATTCTGCACTTCATTATGATAAATCTTTCACTGGTTTTAAATCAAAAACTTTAATTGTACCGTACTTATTCAGCTTAGGTTTTGGCTCCTGAAGGCAGCAGTTTTAATTGCATCATTTGTATCGTGGCCCAATATGTTTTGGTGTGAAAAGTGCATTATCACGTTTAATTTTGCATTATTTTCCCCATATGTTTTAGTTACACTAAAACTTCAGAGGGGAAGTGATGAGGCTTTCCCACCGTTCCATCATTCTCTCCTCAATGTTTTTTAATGAGCTAAGACCACACTATTTTCTTTTGTTCTCATCAGTTCAGGTTTTAGGGAGCTGTTTATTTGTAGGGTAATTCTTGTATTTATGTAGAGCAAGGCATTAGACATTTTTATCCTCTACTTATTAACAAGCCAGATGGTACCGGCTGCTACCCACACAATTCCAATTATCAGATGGCAAACTGAAATATACATGGGGCAAATGAGAAGATGTATATTAAAGCAGCATCATGTAGAATTGGCTTCTCAGAGATGTTGATTCACAAAGGGGTACTAGCAATTATGGTATGACAGCCTGCTGCTGAATGTACAGCATTGGCCTGGGGGCACAAGCATTCAGCCTCCAAAATTTTAATACTATCTCTCTCTTTCCCCTATGGTATGAAAACATATCTTTGAAATCCCATTCAGGTCTTTAATCCTTTAGATTTCTTGTCCACTTCAGCGTGTGAAGTAATATCAAAGCCAGTCAGTAAGTTAAGATATCCCAGAAAGACACAGAAGAGCTAAAAATTATCATGAAGTGTGTTCATCACAACTCCTAATACACTCTCATGCACCCCTTGGCATGTAGGTCAGTAACACAGAAATAGCTCTAACACTGAAATCTAAGATCCAACCAAGTACTACTATTCCAGGTCTCAAATTTACCTAGATGTTACAATTTACACAGAGATTTTTGCTTAAGAGCAACTCTTAACTTCAGGTTTAAATATAAGAAGGTCTGCTCATGCCAATTATGGTTGGCTTCATGGTCTTTTAAAACAGCTTTTGAAAATTCAGAATCTAGACCCAGTCCTTGCTTATGGATTCACCCTACATCATTGACACAGACTGATAATAAAGAATTAGTGTTTCAATGGGAGGTTTTATATTGCTTTATTGTGTTGGGGTTTTTTGTTTGTTTTTTGGGGTTTTTTTGTTTCATTGGTTGGTTGGTTTTTTGGGTTTTGTTTGTTTTTTTTTTCTTCTGTCCAGAAGAAACAATCTCTATAGGAAAAGTTTTTGGGTAAAAACTGTATTCTTATGCCTCCTTTATTTTGACATAGAAATAACACACATGACTTGGCTGGGAAGATGGTGAATTATGTGGGAAACTTTTTGTGTGACAATTTTATTCCTTTTCTCCACTGGCTCAAGCTGAAAGTCCTAAGCCAAATCAAACTGTGATTAAATTGATGTCCTCAGGTCAGATCAGATCAGCTAAAGGAAAAAGTTATTTAAGCTAAAGTAATTGCTTTCTAAAGTTCTTCAGTTTTGATATAGGCTACTAGCAGGTTAATCATCTAGATGACTGGATTTTGCATCAGTTGTAATGTGGAGCATTTCAGATTGTTTCTAGCTTCTGTTTATAGTATCCAGTCAAGAGAACACCTCCTCTTTCAACAGCTGCTCTCACAATGCAAGGGACAAGGTGCTCTCCTTGCAGCTGTTCCTGGCTCTAACACTTCTAACCTATAGATCTTGGCCAAGTGTCTTAACAGAATGAGCTTGAAAAGCAAATCTGCATGGTTTAACACCATTTACACTTCAAACAGCTGACCTCATGCAAATGGCCCATGTGCAAATTCTCACTCCTATTCATGGAGGAGTCAAAGATGTGCACAGGCATTTGTCTGCCATTTGGTTACACAAGTGTATGAATGTGCAGCTGTGAAGAAGCTGCTGCTTCTTTCTTCTCACCTTCCATCTGTGAAATGGGGGCCCTAATAATGTTCCTTTCATCTAGCTGTTAGCAGTAGGCTTGAGCAAGATGTGCAGTGGTCCCTAGAAAGCTCTCAGTGAGATCCTAAGTGTAAACCAACAGTACAGCTATTCACACAGTCTTGGGGAGTTTAGGCAGAGTTTTGTGCTTGGCTTGATAGATACAAAAAACCCAAACCAAAACTAAACCATTATCTAGTACTTGTTCATTCCAGTGAAAGCAGCTGATTGCCTTCTTTATGTCACCGATATTCCTCAAAAAGGTTAGGCAAAGTGGAGAGATTCAAAATAATCTTCAATTCCTTGTACATCCAAGATGCAATTGCCAGTCTCTCCCGGTCTACACAACTGTCATAGAGGTCCACTTTTTTGCTTCAGTGCCATAAAATCCACCAGGCCAAAGTTTAATTTGATTTCTTAGAATAAGAAAGCCAGAACTGGATCAGGTGCTTGGAGATCACTGACATCCTAATTATTGTCAGGTCAGGATTGCAAAGAAATGATTCAATAGCTGAACATCTGTGTACTTGCTCACACAGAGTTGCTGTTTCACCCACAAGCAGCTGTGGAGTAGACAGGCAAAATTCTCTACATGGTGATAATTACAGTGTGCATTACAAAGGAGGCATAGACATAAGAGCATGCAATCAGATTGGGTTTTTTAACTTTGGAACAGAGAAACACTGCTAGATCCAAGGCTAATATACATAAAATAGCTTTCTAAGCGAACAGAGGAACATTTAGTTAGATCTGCATGAGGAATTAGGAAATTCACTTACTAAACACACAAACTTTCTCCAATCTTAGTTTTGTTTCTGTAGAAGCAATGTTTAAGAACTACCCCAGGCACACAAACTGTTCCAGAGACTGAAACACAATTGATTGTCTATGGATCTGCAATTTGCATTAATATGCTTTTATTGCTTGTTACATGTGCCTGCCTGCTCTATCCTAAGCAGCGGTGTTGGCTATTGTATTATCATTACTGACCACCATGGTAGTGGTGACAGCTGGGTACCCTTTTCAGAGCTCATGATTTCTTCATGTCTTATCTTATGCTCTTTCAGCCCCTCAGTCTCATCTTTAGATGAACATTACTGCATACCAGGGGGGGAAAAAAAATTCAATGGAATCTTTTTCTCAAGGCAATCTTTCAAGGCAAGCAGCTATGTGCTGCTGAAACACTATAAAGTAGAGCTTAAATGAAATAAAATGGAATTTCATTAATGCATAATCCTTGTGTGAAGAACTGCCTTTTCCCCTGCATTCTGGATCTAGAAGCTCAACTTTCTCTTTCATTGCTAGGAGCTGAAAGGCATTCAAGTATGAAACAGTGCCTTCCTTGGGTTAATTCTAACATTTGGAATTCACTGTTTCAAGGTTCTAATATTTGGAATTCACTGTTTCAAGTATGAGTGTGCTAGTGTGACGTTTTGGGGATCACTGCCCACTCAGCCAGAGAGAACAGTCTCATCTTAGGTAAACAGCGCAGCCTGGACTGTGGCAAGAGTGAATCTATCATAAAACATAAGGATTATGCCAAAGGACAAGAAGACTAAATTATGTCAGGAGTCCAACACTTACTGCAAAAGGCTGCACTTTACTATCACAGGGGTTTCTGGTACAGTGATGACTGTACAGCAAATTCCTTTTCTAAGCAGTAGTTTAGTCCATGTGTTGACATTACATTTATGGAGAAGAGACATAGAAATCACATTTCTACTGTTTTTTTTTACAAAAACAAGTCTTGCTTTTGCACCTGAAATATTCAGGAGCTTTATTTTGTTTATCATCTGAACAGGTTCCAAAATGTTTTTTCTCTGAGGGAAGATATTAGGCACAACAAGATTTGTGATGGAAAAAAAAAAGGTAAGTCCCTCTATAAAAGCAAACCAGCTGTCAAGGTTTTGGTTGTTCCCTTAATAGGTAGCTGTGGAAAAGCATTGTTTGGATAGAACAACAGCAAATCTGGGATTGTGGGGCTAAGCAGGGTGCACAGGAGGAAAATAAGTAAATGGAAGATATAATTTAAAGTAAAAAAAATTAATTTAAGGGAAAACCCATTGGAGGGCAAGAGAGATGAGGAGCGGTGATGGGAGCCCCACTCCAGCCTGCAGTCAGGGCCAGGTAGAAGACAAAGGCTGGGCACTGACTGTGTCTCTGCTGAGACTAAATATAATATTCTGACATATCTGGAACAAAGGTGTGTGTGGTCCACAGGTGCCTATCAATGGCCTGTCTGGGGGCTTAAAGCACAGAGTATCCGGCACTGATGATGTTGTGGGAAAGCCAGCCCAGTTGTGGGGTGGGGGCAGGCAGCCTTTGGCTATGGGGAGAGGACCTCTGGGTTTGCTGGCACAGGAACAGAGCTGCAGTGCCCAGATTTGGCCCAGATGGCAAACCCCTCACTTGAAGCCTGCAGAGAAGCATTGGTCCATCGTTGCCTGTGACCCTGAGTGGTACTCAACACTCTTATGTCAGCAGTCCCCAGGGGCCTTGTAACAATTTATACTAGCTGGAGTTCATCCCCTTCTATTTCATATTCCACAAAAGAGAACAAAAATTCAGCAAGATGCTTAAACGTGTTAGTGTGAGTTGAACACAGTTGTTCTGCTGACCTTAATGGTGCTATTCACATGCTTAGAGCAAGGCCTGCACTCAAGTACACTGCTGAATCAGCTCTTGTGTGTGTACTGAAATATAACAGTGATTTCTGCAATCAAGGCCAGTGCCAAGCTCTGGTACACCCCTGCCTAGAGTCAAGATATCAGACCAATGCTGCTGTGTGTAGTAGCTGGCATTGCAGCTCCTCTTCCCAGGGCTGCTGAAGATGAGCAGGAAGCATCCACACAAATTGGCTCATGCTGCTTCTTTAATAATTCATGTATTTTTGCTCTCTTCTATAGTTAATGAACCTCCCCCACTCTCACCCTCGTTCTCTCTCCCTCTCCCATTCAGTCAGTTTGTTGTGGTTTCATGTATCTAATCCATCTGTCACTCGATTATAGCTATCGAGCACCTGTTATGGATTTCTAGAGTTTCATTCAAGCTGTTGACAAGTTATTCACAAATTGGCCCTTGTCACACTGTCATCCTGTGGAGTGCACTTTAGTGAATTCTTTTGGGTACACAAAATAATGAACAGAAGACAGCAAGGCTTGTGAATTAAGCAGTTTCCTATCCCAAATATTTAAAGAACTGTTAACTAATTGGAAGTTTCTTGTGGGTGATATATTTTTTTAAGCTCTTTTCTTAAAATATTTTGTCTTCTCCATGCAGACCCTTTTGCATGAATAAACATAACACAACTTGATTGAGCTGTCAGGGCAAGCTTTGTTGACAATGATGCCTTATTCTATACAGTCCATGTTGCAGCTGTGACAAGTTGATCATTGCTTCTCCTGTACAATGCTTCTTGCCTACACTGCTTTGGTACAGCAGGGAAAGCAGAGGGCTGGCTGACTGACTAGCCCTCAGTAGCTGCAAGTCTTTTCTCCTCAGGTCGTTATTTGTTTTATTTTGCCCTGAAGGACGCCAGGCAGAAATCAGGCATTGGAGGCGACAAAGGAGATGTTTCTCTTTCCCAAAAGAGAAACATCTCCTGAACAAAGTGCTAAGAAAAGTTAAGGTTAAAATCACATTCAGCTATGTCTTGAAAAATCCTCACTTTTCATAACAAAATTTCAAATATCTCAGTACCAGAAAGTCTAGAAATAAATTTTGTCACCCAGTTTTTACTTCTGCTCCCATATAGTTGATACTTACTCCTTACTTTTGTCCTGCACTGTTCATGTAACTCTTAACTTCTGTCTGTGCTCTTCTTTCACACCCCACATACTCTTATTATTATAACCAGGTTTTAGAGTTGTAGTAAGGACCTTGAAAGTAATGTGGTACACAGATAACATAAGCTACAAGAGGATTCTAAAATTCTCCCAGTGCAATGTGTTAGTGGTACAGAAAGAAGGCATTTGCAAATACAGGCAAAGTGATTGATCTGTTTGCAGCTATGAGAGAAGTTATTTATGCATAATTTGGCTCAAAACAAGTAAATGTAGTGCATGCATATCTGTATATTTAAAAACTATTTTGCATCAATGAACATATGTACATTTTTCTAGTTTAGTCTGCAAATCCATTGAATAAGATTCCAGGGCTTCAGTGTTTTGATCTCTGAAGAGGAATTTTTTTTTTTCCAAATTCAAAAGGAGAGAAACTAAGGTTTAGCAATTGCCTTGTCCATATGGGGTGCAAATATAGCACTAGAAAATTATCTGGCAATTGCAAAGGGGCTAAATTATTTCTGCTCACTTGTTAGATTTCTTAGTGCTTAGGGGTTTGATGCTGTAACATCCATTTGCCTTTCTGGTTTCACAGGGAGAAAACCAGCTGCCCTGATCATTGCTCTGATAAACCAATAGGTGGCAGGACTTCAAAACAAACTGTGAAATAAGAAAGCCATGCTCCTTTATAAAGAAGTTTAAAATAGAAAGCACAATTGTCTCAATAGTTAGTTAATAGCTTAACAGTTATCTCAGAAGAAATTATTTTTAGAGTTTTTTTGAATATGTTTATAATAATTTAATGTTCAAAGCTGTGAACTGCAATTCAGATACTCAGAACAACTTCCAATTAAAAAGAACCCAGAGTTTCAGGGAAGTTATGGGTTAAGTTTGTAAGGGCATTTAGGTATTAGAGGAAGCTGATAGGCATCCATGAGTTTTAAAGAATGTAAGATTCAGATTCACACAAATATTTATATACCTAAATATTTAGTCACTTATGCCATGTGATATTGATACTGATCACCTTGAGGGATCTCAGCATGAATAGGTTATGATAATAAATTCTATTTTCAAAAACAAGTTCCTCTGACTCAGGTCATACAACCAAATATGCACCTGAAGAGGCTTCACTGAGTGTTTTAAAACCAAACCATGGTGAATCCCTCAGTGCAAATCAGTAAAGATAACTTATCAGCTGCTGCTATCCAACACTTTCAAATCAGCCCAATCTCAACTTCAGCACCACAGTAATGAGCTGCTCTGAGCTCTGCCTCAAGCAAAGATCCTGCAAGCCCTGACATCAGGGGTTTAGCCCGGATATCTAAACAGTCCTTCTATTAGTGGCCTACCCATCCAGCAGCATCCTCAGCATGCCTGAGGCTGGCTGTCTCCCAGAACCATGGCAGAAAAATTGACACAGAGCCACCTCTAGATGGAAGAAAAGCCCAACTCCAGACTACCTGACAGCTGAGGGATAATGAGAATAATAGAGTAAGTGAGCAGAGACGGCCTTCAAGACAAGCAGAGGTTTTGACAAGTAGGGCACAGGCTACTTAAGTAGTTGACTTGGCTGCGGTGCCCAAGTCCAGCAGAGCTCCCAGCCAAGGATCCTGAGCGAGGGGAGCCACCTCTAAACTGGCATCACATCAGTTGCTCAGACACATAAGCCCCATTCTTCAGTCTTGCACTATTGGCTAATTCAGACAGCCTCCCTGCTCAGCTGTTTGCCTTAAAAAGCTGAAAATCCCTTTCTTACAAGCTTAGCAATTCCCATGTAGGGATACCAAGCTGCAAACAGACACTCAGGTTGGTGCTGAAATTCTAAGCTGTGAGCAGTCGAGGAGTTGTGTTGTGCATCTCTGCCAAACAATGCTGAAAACCGTCTGAATAAATCCCTTCAAATCCTAAATCTTACTGGCAGTAAGGAAACTAGGCTAGGGGAGTTTAAATCACTTTTGAAAATTAGTGTAGGATTCTAAGTCACTTATGTGCCTTTCAAAAATTTATCCTTAAAAGTTGGATGCTCAAAAGTGATTTTCTTTCACAAGTACCACTGCTAACTTCAGAAATTATTCCTGAAGTGTGCATGAATAAAAAATTATTCATAGAAATAAGGATATCACCATCTCTCTGAAAAAAGGGGAAGCATAAAACAGGCCCAACATCATGTTGGTGTTCAGGCTTTTTCAATGAATCGCTTTGAAACAAATTGGTTTTCATTGGCTTTAAACAAACCCAAAAAAACATACTGTGTTCCTTCTATTTTTTTTTTTTTAACATGTAAATCCAAATGTTTTCTGAGTAGCTCTCATGGGTGGTGTGAGCCTTTGCTTATAGGATTCCGGTAATGAGAATATTTTGGCCCTTTGAATTGTTTTTTTGGGTGACACCAAAAAGAAGGCTCAGGTGTTTTATAGCTGCTAAAGTACTGTACTGTAAGAACAGTTGCAACACCTCTAGCTTCATTTTTGCATAAAAAATAAATAAAGGTTTATAAAAATTATAAGTTTTACCATCATTTCAATTGTTGCTAGTCTTTCAGTATGATTTAGGTGCACTCTTTTCCACTTTGAAATGGTTCAAGGAGAGAATAGCTTTGAGGAAAAGAAATAAGTATCATTCCAAGAAGCAACCGTTGAAGATCTGGACAGAACTGTATAAATCTGGGCTAGATTCAAGTGTCGGTTCCACCAATGAAAAATTAGCACAAATCTCATTCTTATACATGCTTCTGATGTTGCCGCATTTCCATAATATGCACCTGTAGTGAGACATGAGGCTGAGTAGAGCACTTTGTCTTAGTTGCCTTCTTTCTTGAGCAAAAGCAGCCTTTGTATATCTACTCATTTCCTTCAAGCACTTTTCTTCTCAGCAGCTCTCAAACATTTTAAAAATGGGCTTCTTTTCTTTAATAATTCGGGCATCTCTTATGGTCGTGTATGGGCATATTCTACACGTAGTGCCATCTCCAGCACACCCAAACCTTACACCCCAGCCTCCAACTCATTTCTCATTTTCATGGTTTCTCCTCCACCGGAAACAGTAACTTTTTTCAATACTTTAGAAAAGCCACCACTGATGAAGCAAGGTGTTCTCTCCTACAGCTCACGTAGCTCTCAGTAACCCAACTCAGAGCTGCTTTGGAAAAGAGAAATCTGTGAGAAGGTTGTCAGAATAGAACAGAACACGAGGACAAAGTGAGCCAAGACAAAAACAAAACCAAACAAACAAAAAAGAAAAAACAAAAAAGAAACCCCCAAAACCAAGGAAAAATTCTTTATATCTTCTCCTGCTCTGAAGATTTATTGAGTCTTTCCTGTACATCACCATTTCAAGCACTGTTGGTTTGAGTTATCTCCTTGAGCCATACAGGCAGTCGTGGGGCTGAGGTAGCTTTGTGGCAGGCAGTTCTGCTATTTCTTCCACTTGACAAGTATAATCTCCTGCCATGTCTTTTTCCATTTGCTTCTCTTGCTGCTGAAGAGCTGCTCAGTTTCATAAAAGCTGACATGCCCTGAGAAATTCCATGTACGCTTTCTTTTACAGAGCCTATGCGTGTAGATCTCTGAAGGCATACAGGAGATTTTTGACTTTGCATAGAACAAAGGCTTCCAAATCCATTGTTAGGAAATACCTGTGGGGGAAAGAAAAACACCAACAAAACCCATCCTACTTGCCTTTTGACATATACTATGAAAAGACTGAGTTAGTGAGAAATAGCTTGAGTGCACAAAATAAAAATGTACTGTATCAGCCTTTCTCTTTGGGGATTAGCAGAATGAAAATTGATTTATTTTTGGTGGCGTTTCCTCCCCTGGGCATGGAGAAAAATCAAAACTCTAGATTATGCCCAGGTAAGGGTTTTTAAAAATGCATGTGTGTATTTTTTTTTTCCTTAGTTAATACTATTAAATTTAAAGCTTGCCTTAACTAATTGATAAGACTTAAATGTGGACTATTTCCTCATAAATTTCTATAAAAATATTAAAAATCATATTAGCACTTAAATAAACACTAAAATAAATGTTTGCTGTATGCTTGTTTTACCTTTAATCCAGCTATCAACCACAGTCTTAGATGGAGAGGTTCACAGTAACACAAAAATGTAGCAGCTGAGGTCTAGAACTATTTCTATGCAGATGGTAGAGTGGATCACTGCTTACAAATTCATGTATATATATGCATATGTATATCTCACTTAAGCAACTATCAAATATATGTATGTATTAGTTATGGTACTCTAATAGCTTTATATATAAATATAAATACATATATTCTGATTTTGGTGAGAATTATTTTGATTACCACTCTATCTTAAGACAGTTGTCAATAGTTGCACAAACAGGACCGTACCAGAACGGTAAATTTTTGTCTTTTCTGCAGAAGGGTGTAGAAACAATATCAAAACCCACACAGGAGTGATGAATCAGGCTTGTCATAGGAATTTTGACTCATTAGTGGGCCAGGTATACAGAAGGATGAGTGCATGTTTTTAACAAAAATTTGGTGTCATTTAAAGCCACTGTTTAAAGTATTTATTCTAATTCTCTTGCTTAAGAGCACAGCATTAAAATCAGCCAGGTAATGGTAAGATTTCAATGACTTCTCACAGCAAAAGACTTTCACTGTGTCAATGCAGTGACCTTTCAGCAAACATAGGGTGAGCTGCCATTAAAGGTTTTTTAGGACATTATTGGTGAGTGCAATTTTTTAACTTTAATTTTCATGCTACTTTGCTTTTGACTATGCACCAGGGATATTTTTAGATTATTGATGACTGCACCATCTGGCTGTATTCTATTAATACCAGTATAACTGAGTTTTTCAAACTCTTTCTCCTTCAGTTCAAACCCTTAGGCAACATATTCCACAGCTACAGCAGGTACTCCAGAATGAGTGACCTTGGTTGCATTAAGCAACAGAAGTTATTTTCTCATGTTTTAAGCAGTATTTCTACCTGTGCTTTCTGACACTTGTGAATATGGGACTTCAAAGGAAGAGGATGGAAACAGATTACAAGGTTAATTATCTCGTACCCTCAACTCTGAATCCATCTGGATTTTGCTGAATGCAGAAACTTGTTGGCTGGGAAGTTGTTAGGAGTGTCACGGTCCAAAGAAGCTCTGAAGGACCTTGAGAGTATGAGGAGCTGCAAGAGGACCCTCACCAAGGGAGTGGAAGTTCAGTGTCAGATTTGTCAGTGCAGAGGTGGGGCTGAATGTGGAGAAATTCCAATATTTTTCAGCCTGGAAAAAATTCATGTTTGGTCTTATACACTAACCAGAAATCAGTGTAGAGGGTCTGGATTGACATTTTTGTAAGCACTTTTCCTCATGGTTTCCAACCAACATTTTAAGAGAAGGATTCAAATATTTCAATGCTCATTGATTTGCTTTAACACCAGTTTCATCTGGCCTGCTTGTTTACTTTTTAAGTTCTGGCTACACGACATTCTATTTTCAGTGCTTCCATAATTTTTTTTAAAAAGCACAGTAATTCACAGAATTCCCAAAGATAATGGATTAAGCACTTAACAACCTAGTTAAACCAAATGTTGTACTTTGTTTTCACTGGTAAAAATGCAACCATTTAACCACAATTTTATAATCCTTAGCATTGTAATGTTTTTCTGACTTGTTTTCCTGAGACAATCAATGAAAGTAAAAATCTGTTGACACAAGGAGTTTTGATACTACAGAGCTGAATATCCATGAACTTGAAAACAAATGCTAGTCCAAAAGTGAATTGCAAATAGTGAGCATTTTGGTTCTTCTGCTCCACATATTCTAAGGAATATTAAAAAATAATAATAATAATTTGAAAAAACCTCACAGAAGCATTTGTGGGAAATTTATTAACAGAGAAAAGTTTTGTTATTGATTATTTATTATAATTAGAATTATTTATTACAATAATTTTTTTAGAAGTGTCATGAATTATTTGACAAGCTCAATTCTGAGCAAAAGCCAATACTGTAGGGGTGTTGTCACCTGGATATATCTCTGTGTATCAAAATATCTAGACAGATAGAGAGCAATCCTTTTTAGGGTGGTGGCAACAGGACTTGGAACAAATACATTTCTGCTGTATGAGCTGCAGAACAATATCCTTTATCTGAGGGAAGGGCTTTACCAACTCCTATTCAGCCACACTGGAGAACCAGTTGGCTGAAAACACAGTATATGATCTTTGTGTTGGTTATAAGCCTCTGAATAAAATTCTTATGGAAATTATTTTTGTCTTCTTGAAAGACAAAATGTTTTGGAAACTCCCTGTGGGTTTCTCTGACTGTTGGTTCATTACCTGGATTACTCCTCCAGTGTTTTAGGCTCTCACATTCTGGACAGAGTTGTGAGTCTATATCTATCTCTATTTCTTTCTTTTACTGCCTTTTTCTTTCTCCAATCCACATTTTTCCCCACTGGGAACTAAACTGTTTCATATTTTTCATTTGAAGCTAAGGCTCCTTAAATGATTTCTGCTGAGTTTTTCCAAATCAGGTTCCATTAGCAGAACAAAAATGAAAACAATTCCTGCTGTGGTGCGCCTCAGGAAATGGTTTCTGTAATGAATCAAGACAATGGATGATTGGCAGTCAAAAATTTATGAAGCTAGGATATGTACAAAAAAGCACTCACTAACAAATAGACTCCCATATCTTTCCTAATGTCAGCAAACATTCAACCTTATATACCAGGTAAACAAGTACTCATGTTTAAGGATTTTGATAGTATATGTCCCCTACAATGAAAAACGATGGTTAATACTCTTTCTTGGGGTTAAAGAAGCAAAATTAACTTCAGAGCTACTAGTGCTAACTCAGAAGGGGGAAGAGCTAATGTGGATATTGCTAAAAACACAAGGAACCACAGACTGCTAGTACAGCAGGATACCAGGAAGAGTAAAGATCCCCAAGCATTTATGGGGAAGAAAATGCATGGTGCCAGCTGAGCTCTTTAGTGCTGGGCCACTGCCAGCACTTCAGGACACCAGATAGGGTCCTGCAGAGCCACTTTGGTGTGTGGTTCCCATAGCAGATGACACTTTATCCTCAGGGGGAGACTGACACATGTTATTAAAGCACAACACCTGCACAAGGAGCAAGTTCAAATCATGTGATATCCTGAACCACATAATCTTCCCAGAACACATCTTGTGACTGACTCGAGTGCTAAGGCAAACCAAAAGCACTTCAGAAACTGGACTTAAAGCAGTGGAAATGAGATATCTTGATAAAGCTTATCCGATAAGCTCTAGCACATCACCAGTGGTGGCAGACACACGGTGGCTCTACAGAGAAATGCCCTGATGTGTTGCAAAGGGCTCCCCACAGCATTAGCAAGGTGCCCATCTCATTCTGCATGTCTTGCTTGCATGTTCGCACACCTGGATCTGCAACACTGAGGCATGAGGAGAAACAATAACCCTGTGAGTTATCAGCAGGGGTCTGCTGCAGCCAGAGAGCAAACATGGCTGGACCATGTGCCTAAATGATGCCATGTGAAACCATGAGCACACCTTGTCACTGCGGTGATTATTGCAGGAATATTTTCAGAATCTCACTGCAAATGTTCTTGCATAATCCTTTTAAGTAAAGTAAACTATTTTAAACAGTCTGAAAATTATAGAATGACCTAAGCTGGAAAGGACTTTAAAGATCATCTAGTAATTTCCTTCATGCCACTGACTTCTCTGAGCTGGTCCAGTGTGTCACCACCCTCTCAGTAAAGAATTTCTCTCTAATATCTAATCTAAACCAACCCTCTCTCAATTTGAAGCCACTGCCCCTTGTCCTGTCACTACATGCAGGGAGAGGTGAGAGGTAAATCACCTCTCTCCACCTTTCTTGTGGCTCCTTTCAGATACTGGAAGGCCTCAGTTATGAAACCCTGAAGCTTTCTCTTCTCAAGGCTGAACAATTCAAATTCTCTCAGCCTTTCTATCTTTCTAGATAAAATGTTGCCATTTTCTGAAAGCTTGTCTTTGATATGCTTCAAATAGTCACTTAAAACCTGGAACGGCAATGTCTACTAGATTACTCCAAAAAGTATGATCTGAGCTTTATGAAATGCTACAGTCTTTTCAACTGATCTATTAATCATCAAAAATATGGTGTATGGGATTTTTAAAGCCCATTTATAGCATTTGTTTGGTTTCTTTCTTTTTCTTCTTTCTTTTTACTTTTTTTTTTTCCTTTCAAATGAGAATATAGTATTTCAGGTGAAGATTAGCATTTGAATAGGAAAGGAATTAAATCTGGAAAGAGTGCACAGACTTTTTGGTCCAGAGGGTTCACATTTGATGTCATATCAATTATACCATCCCACAAAATGTTCCCATAGGAATCTCTTAGTGTGACATCATAGACCCTTTTATCTTTTGCAGGTAGTGAACACTTGCAACTGCCATAGATTTAGAGGAAGCAGAAAACCTGCAGTATTTCATGGAACAGGCCCTTTCATTTACATTTTTTCCACCCTAAAATGTAAACTATTATCTGCTGTGTTTTGGTTGCTTGTTACAGGACTCCTCAAGATTCCACCTCAGCATCTGGAGAGACTCAGATCTTAGCATTCAAAGTCAGCTCTAATTACAGGCAAAGAGGAGAGAAGTGTGATGTTGCAAGAGGGGCTTGTGCAGCTCTTGTACAACCCAACTGCATTTTATTCAGATCACTGGGCTACTACAGCTTTTCACAGGGAGCTACTCCACACTCCTGTAGTGCTATTGAAAAATATTTGATAAGAAGCCCTTCTCTTTCCTTGCTCCATTGCACTTCATCAGGCTTTATATGTAATTCTTTTGTCTCTAATTGCCCTGTAAAAGTTTACAACCATATTGATGCTTGGAAGAAGTCAGGCAACTGGAACAGTTAGAGAGTCCAGCGTAAATTATGGAAGGATTAGGCTGTAATTGAAAGGAAAGCCTAATCAGCAGGGAAGAAATTCTTGTACTTATGAATCCAATGTATCTTGATCACCTCAACCACTTTGATCTACACCTGCTAACTGTAGCAGAACTGGAGGAAAAACCTTTTTTCTTTGTAATACCATGGGAGGGGATGGTTCTCTGCAAAGAAGTTATGCACCCATAGAGATGCTTTAAACTCTAAGCTTTTTCACAGCTTTTACCACATCCTCCCATTTGCTACATAAAGTGATTAAAGCCAGTTTTGTACATCCCACACATGAGACTTTATGAGAAATGCAATCATGCTGGCAAAAACAGGATGAAGTGGAGACAATTTACTCCTGTGGACTAGAAGCATAGGCCTTGAAAACTTCTATGTCAAATAAGGTTGAGCTGTCAAATATAAATACCTCCATGATTAGAGAGGACTATTTTAAGTCTAAGTTTGGGATTTGGGAATCCTTCATTCTAGCCAAGTCTTTCTGGAGGAGAGCCTAAACTCCATAGCAAGTATTTATTTCAACTAATTACAGACAATCTCTTCTGGAGAAAATGAGTATTAGGACAGGACTAAAATGCAACAGAAGACATATACGAGCCTCTGTGCAAAAATCTCACTTTCAAAAAGCATCAGAAACTTTTGTTCATTATCTGTAAAGGAACCTCAAGGCATCTGACAATATAAGTAGCCCTTCCCTCAAACTTCAAAAGCCACAACCCCCCAGGCTTCTGACTCTTAGTATCTTGTTCCTTTAGATAATTTTCTATGATTCTTTTTCTGCTGATAAATATAAGCTCACAGAATGAAAACAAGGCAACCATGAGAGTGTCCCTGTTTCAAGTGGAAAGCGCAATCATGTACATCCTGCAAATTTCAGGTTGTAGTGTAGGATCTATAAAAAGCCCATCCAACGGATATGAAGGATTTATCCTAATCTGGGAGTATTACCCACATCATGACTTGTGCTTCTGTGCAGGTGTGCCTGGATACAAGCTGCTAATATTTTTAAAGTCTATGGTCCATGAAGTTAAAAAAAAAATGACTGTGATAAAAATAGACTAAAATACCACTTGTTCGTGAAAGAATCCATTGGAAATTAATTTTATACTACTCAAATAATTTCTACTGAGTTAAACACAAACTTAGCACTGCTGAGACCCCACCTGCTCCCCACCACAGGAAGGACATGGACCTGTTGAAGCAAGTCCAGAGGATGCCAAGATAATCAGAGGGATGGAGCACCCCTCCTATAAGGAAAGACTTCCCAAGAGAATTGGGATTGTTTGGCCTGGAGAAGTGAAGGCTTCAGAGTGACCTAACTGCAGCCTTCCAGTGTCTGAAGGGAGCCTACAAGAAAGATGGAGAGAGACTATTCAAAAGAGCATGTAGTAACAGGATAAGAGGTAATGGATTCAAACAGAGAGTAGTCTCTGGCCTAGTGAAAGGTGGCCCTGTCCACGGCAGGGGGGTTGAACTAGATGATCTTTTAGGTCCTTCCCAAATGAGCGTAAGGAAAGATATCTAAATCTAAGTCACAGACTAGTGTTTCTTTAGTCCTGCAGTTGTAGCATATTCTATGAAAAGTGAAAAAAATTATTAAAGGTAACAGTTCTTCAAAGGTAACTACATCATCCTAAAAAAACTTCAGGACTAAATTTTAAGGAATTTTTACAAATCTCATCAGAGTGCATACTGTAGTGCATTACATAAAATCCTTTTCAGAGTAGGTCATTTACATGCACAAATAATTTCTTTGAAGGAAGTGAAGCAATAAAGTTTAAAGCACCAGATCTAGGATAACTATTGTTTCCTCAGGCAGGCTGATACAAAAGGCTCCTAATTGTATGCAGGATAATGGTGGGCCACAGAATGCCACAAGTAGGGATAATACAAGGATTACTCATCTGACATAAAATGATGAAATGAAAAGCACAATCTCCATTTTACTGTCCAAGTTTTATCCTGAATTTATTCACTTTAGTATACTAAATCAATAGAGAGTTATTCTACTATAAAGACTTTCACATTTTTTTGTTTATAAAAAGAAATGGGGAAATATCTATATGTTGTAATGCTAGCTCATGGAGTATTTAATTTACTTTGTGTGATGCAGTTGTATCCATGCCAAAAGCACAATGCAAATAATCTAAGAACATTCATACTACAACACTCAAAGATGGGTAAAGATGCATTTCACTACCAGACAGGAGAATTTCTTCAACATTATTTGGCTGATCTGCAAAGTCCTTCATTGAAATTTGTATTAAAGTTGTCATCTTAACTTTAATATAGATCCTTATCATTCAGTCAATTTTCTCCTCTCTCTCTTTCTCTCTTTCTCTCAAATATCCTGAAAATAACCTTCAGCTTCTTTAAAACATAAAGCTTTGGCGTTTTGGAGAAACCGTAATGAGCCAATAAACCCAATTTGGAGGCTGGTTAGTACCACATAAATTAATTTCCCTGCTAAATGATCAGAGTCACATCCACCTTTTTCACTACCATCTGCCTCACAACAAAGTTGGCACTGTACTCCTTTGAGAGGTGGACTGTAAAAGTGTCATTTAGGAAAGGCTTATTAACAAAATCCTTTCTAAGTTCCAATTTTCCTGTTCCAGGGTAATGATCACAGACAGCATATATATACCGTTAGTAGGAAACAGTCAAATGTCCATATGGCATGCACTTAAATAAATAATATTAAAGAAAAAAAAAGTAAATGGAATGTATGCATGGATCTATACAAATATTCACCTTCATTTTCAGGGATTTTCCTATGTAGTTGATCACAGCAATTCTGCTAGTTGTTAGTTCTGCCTATGAAGGAACAGTCCCTGCCAGCTGGGGTATTTCCCACTTGCCTCTGGACTATACAAACAAGCCCTTTGCCACATCTAAAAACAGCACCAGAACAAACCACTTTTCCTGAGGTTGCTCTTAATTTCACATCCACCTTCTGATGTGTGACAGACATTCAAAGTCACTCACTTGGCCATCTGATTCAGTTCCTCTGCTGCTGGGCACCCACAGATCAGCAGGAGCACGGCTGCGCCAGCTCTCAGAAGGAGATCACACACATTGGACAGAAGGCTCCCCGAATCACATTCGGATTTCTAGTGCACCTGTTACTCTTGTTTGGGTTTATCTGCTATTTCCTGCCTATTTTCTTCCCCTTGCCACACAAAGAAAAATGCTTTTTCTTCCTCTCTGTGTGATGTGGAGAAGCAAGCTGGTTTTGCAAAAGCCACACAAGCTCTCTGAGCTTAGCTTAGCCCTCATGTTTACCAAGTGCTGTAAAGCAGGAAACCATCCAAACGTGGTCGCTAAATTCTGATTAAAAACATTGTTCTGGAATTTTTTACTCGTTGAGAGTATACATACATGGAGACTAAGATTTTCTTTATATTGAAAAGCCTGCAGTGAAGGCAAGGAAGCCTTAAATTTAGGCAAGGACTTTAATTTTGTTTTTCCAGCAATGAAAAATATAGGATAACAAAATTGATTAAAGGGACAATAGAGTAATAAGTTTTTCCATGTGAAGGAAGTAAAAAGATGTTGAATACTCAAGTTAAAATGTATATTTATGTGTTTTGCTTTTATGTAACCGAGTCATAATTAAACCATTCCACCACATGGAATTTCACTTGCAATGGAGTTATTTTGCAGTTAATGGTGCTGTTCCTTCCTGGGCCAAGGTGCCACCAGGCCAGGAACTTTCAGACAGGTGTCCAGTACCAACGTGATATACACGCATCATGTTATGCTGTTCTCTTTCACTAAATATCCTACAGCTTGCTGTTGTTCTACCATACACAGCATAGACAGTAGACTTGGTTTATTTTCAGAAATAAGATGTAATTTTTTTCTCCAAATTTTTAAAACCTCCATTTTTCCCCCACCTTAACACTAGCTGTAAATCCTGAAGTAGTAATGGGAATTACTTTGGTTTCAATGT
This sequence comes from Dasyornis broadbenti, assembly GCA_013397935.1. Classification (NCBI taxonomy): domain Eukaryota; kingdom Metazoa; phylum Chordata; class Aves; order Passeriformes; family Dasyornithidae; genus Dasyornis; species Dasyornis broadbenti. The sequence continues at coordinate 1,411,628 of VZRN01005851.1, read as the reverse complement.
TCTCTCCTTTCTAAACAACTGGAAAATACATAATTAAAATAATTTCCATAACTTTCTATCTTATTAAGTATAATTAGATTCTTTAGTATTACTTTTTCCTCTTAATACTTATTTCATCTATTTTGTTGTTATAGGTGTTCTAGGGAGCACTGTGTTTTAAGAAATTATTTTCAATAAATCTACTTAAGGAAGTCATCAGACAGTTTGAGTAACAAAACCAGTAGCAGCAATCACGTGAGGGAAATTTCACTTCAAAGAAGCTTTTGAAACCACACTGTAGATTTCTAATCTGTTTTCTGTCCTCAAAATTGAATCTAAATGACTTGAAAGTAAATTAAAAACAGCAAACCCTATGACTGCAAAGTTCAAAACCTACACCACAGAATTACTAACAGTCTTTCTTTTAGATCTATTGTCTCCCTAAATTTAGAAATAATTGAAAACTTCCTTCTTCTCCACTGAAAATTAGCACTGCCGGCAGAAAATGTAGTAAAGTTTTTAAATTAAGTTTCTAATTCATCCTTCTGAAGATGACAAGGATACTATAAACTCCAGAGTACATGCGTGTTGCATGTTCATTATGGGAGAATCTTGTTCTGGACCTGTCTTGACTGCAACCTCCTTCTCAGATCCTGAAAACATGGATATGCCTATTTTGAGTAAGGAGAGGTTGCTTAAAAATCATCACTGGCACTACTAGCTAAACTCTGTGCTCTAGGACTGGGGTGAGCACCTTGAGGTCTCTTCAGTTTGGTTAGGTCCAAAAACTGGCAAAATAATTGTCCTGCATTTTCCAGAAATTCCAAATAATTTCCATGTGAATGAGGTTTAACTGATATCTCTGGACTCCTTGCAGCTAGTTTCTGTTTCTCCACTTGAATTATGGAGTCTTCCAACTTCACAAAAATGGAAATTTATCCTGGGGAAGAAAACTCTGGGTAGATTTCTGTCTGAACACTTGAAAAAATGTGAAAAGTGCTTTCAAGTAACTAAAGGTAGCCTCCTTACAGCAGGAAGCATAGCCAACTATCCCTTTATGGCAGCCTCTTCGTTAACTGCTGGGTGATTGAGGGCTCTTTGCTACCTGGCAGTGCAGCTGTAGCACAAAGCTTCTGAGCCAGATTTCCTCCCCTAGAGAAACAGGGCACATTGCAATTCTTAAGAAAGTTTAAAAATACATTTTCCTGGGGTTTGTGGTTGAGTTTGAGTTATAGGAAACATTCTAGCAATGCTTTAAAACCACTGCTTGCCTTTCTCTTATTTCTATCCTCAGCATATTACAAACACAGCCTATATTTCAGTCCTGTTTTACAGCTTCAGAGCGATTTCACTGCCAGCTGAAAACACAGGATTTGTTCACACTGGCCATTAAAACACTGATCAGAGTACCCGAAATCTCGGTTTGTCAAGAGAACATTAATCTGGTCAATTTTCCACCATGTCTATGATCAAAAGAAGCAGAACTCTGCTAGCCCTTCACGCAAATAAAATTATGTACACAAGGCACATTGTTAGTATTATCACCAGAGACATACTGTGTATTCATATAAGGGTATTTTAATGTGTTTCTGGTGTATCATACTTTTTATAGACATGGGTGCTGATTTTAAAACAAAGCCATTTTTGTAAGCTTCCTAAAAAACAAACCTAAAGCTTGGAAATATAACTACTATTTCTGTGTACATATTTTTGGCACAAACACAAATTCTTTTAGGGTACATTACTTGGTACTCTGCAGATGAAAATGAGCCTGGTCATTGCATGTTTTCAGCTGACTGGATGCAAATCCTTGAAGATGCAGAAGCTACATAACAATATTTAAGATGACATTGTGCTTGAGGAGGCAAGTCCTTCTCAAGCACAACAACATACTATTTGGAAAGCTTGCAAGATTTATTAACCTGACCACAGCACCATGCAAAATGTGACTCTGCCATTTCTTATTTTGTTCTGAGCATATCCAGACATGAGACAGCCTGGACAGCTACATTTTGAAATCCATTTGTGAATACACAATCCTCAGATAGAAGGAAGGCATAAACAAGTCCACTCTAAGTTGTTGTCTGCTCAGTTTCTATGGTCAACTGACTTCAGCAAAACAAGCAGCAGGATGAAGCTGCAGAACCTGAACATGTTCCCTCCTTCTGGAGCACAGTGAAAGGCTTGCAGTGACTGCCACCAAGAAGGACTGGATATATATTTTGGAACTGTGTAGATGCTCATCCTTAAAACGCCACAACATGAGGTAGACCTATATAAATCTCTTTCTTAGAAATAACCATTTTCAGAATAATAAAAGGGTTTTATATATATATATTTAGAAGCCAGTTTATTTCTGAATAGACACTAGAAGAGCATACTTTTAAATCAGAGAAAATTCAAAGCTAAAAGGGAAGACAGAAGATAATTTGAGGGTGTTCCAGTGCCAAGTATAACAGCCGAGCCAGCCTTCACATTCAATCTGGGTTTCAAACTCACAACTCAGTGACTTTCCAAGTGCCCACACTGCCCTCTTTCAAACCTTAGGGAAGGGTGATTTTGTAGCTCATCTCCTGTTTTGCCTATGATTTTGATGTTGTTCTCCTCGGGAGCCAGGCACCCATGTTTGCTGTGCTGTTTCCTAGCTGGGTCTTCCATTTTTCCTCCTGTCTGCCCTGTCCTTCAGTTGTGAATCCTCTCTTCTCTGATAACATCCATGAATTTCTGGGTAAGGTGGCAACTCCAGAAGGCAGAGGAGGACACAGTGTATGAAGCTAGGACAGGGCAAGGAGACTTCCTTTCCACTGACTTGCCACATACGTTTGAAAGAAATTAACTGACAAACTTCTGATATACTGATATATTCCCCAGATATCCTAAAAATCCCCTAAATCTTTTCATAATGCACCTTTAAAACTAAAATTAAAAAAAAAAAAATACATCTAAGGTGATACAAAATTACAACAAAAGTTAATGTAGCGGAGCAAATGTGCCGTGACAGTATATACTGGTACATCTAAGAGATTCCTTCTCAGCTGGAGCACAGAATAAATGGAGTGAATAGGCAGGTAGAAAAAACAAAAGATAACTCCTTTCCAAGCAACATTACATTGCTCCTCACCCCCAACATTTGTGCACTCTAACACAGTGTTTCCTGGGCTGTGCTCATGTCAGGCTCTGCAGGTCTTGAAGCTTGCATGTCTGCACATCCCACACATGACACCAAATCCCTGGTGCATGGGACATTTCTTGTGTGCCTCATTCAGCATTTCAGTGGTGCCTTCTCAGCATTTTGACACACCAGCACCCTGCTGAGTACCCTGTTCATGCCATCTGGAGGAAGTCCTAGGTCATACCACCAGGGCAAGTCATCTACACCGAGCCCTACAGCTCTGAGCCTCAGTGAAAAAGAAACAAAAAACCAAACTCAAATAAAACCTTCAGACCTATTGGAAACCAGGTCATCTTTACCAGGTGTAAGGACATGGTCTTAAGAACAATGTTCCGTGAATCCAAGAGAACTCATCTGTTTATCAGCTGTGTTTAAGAAAACTCAAACTGTGTGAGTAGGAACCATGTCTGAGAAGAGACTGAGGTCCCGCTTCACACATCCAGGCATTTTTTCCACCTGTATTCTGACCAAAGCCATCCAGAACTGAAAATAATATACCTGGTGAATGTGGGCTTATCCTTGCTGCTGAAACAAGCACTGAAGGGCAGGACTAAATACTGCAAGCGTAGAACTGACCAGATATCCACACTCAGAGACCTGCCTGGCTTCAGGCCCAGGTCTGCAGCAGGTTCAGCTGGCTCCTGGCACTGACCAAGCACGAACACCACTGCCTGCTCCCTGTCGGTCATACCCAAAGAGAATTTGGCTTGTTTAATATAGAATAAACAAAAGCCAAGAGAGCATTTGTCTTCTAAATATATAAACTATGTAAACTCTGGGGACAAACATCTGCTTACATTTAAAATGAACTTTTGATCAGAGACAGGCATAGTGTGGGCTCAGATAAACTTGGATATAAACATGTGAACAGTGAGGGTCTGAACCAGCCTTTTGGTGGGAATTGTAGGCAGCTGTGGAGGGGAAGGCAGGAGAGCACAAGAGGAGGACAAATCTACATTAAAGCTGTTTATGGACTGCAATTAGGGGTGAATCAAAAGCTGAGAAGGAAAAACAGATAACCCAAACCAACTATAAAATCAAGAAGAAAGTAAAAAGGATGGTAATGGTTATGCTAACAGAATACCAGCCTGTAAACTGTATACAGTCTGCCCGCTGTTATCAATAAATATATTTTGCTGGGATTGGAAGCCTAAAGTAGAGAGATACAAACTGGTGATTGCATAAATGTCAGTCTGTGCAAGACTGTGAGGAGCCAATGACTGTGCAGGGAACAAGTTGCTCAGATGCTGCCGCCACTCATTAAAAAGTAAAGCTTACTTGGCTAAGAGGTAAAGATGGTGTTGTATGTGTACACATGGTATTACGAACCATTTCACTATTCTAAAATCCTTGTTTTCTTTGATTATTCAAGGTTATTGCCTTGGAAAATTTCAGTGGTTAGTTTACAAATAACTGGTCTATGCTTTTTGGGGGGGGTTTGGTCTGTATGAGTTTGGGTTGCGGTTTTGGGGTTTGGTAGGGTTGGTTTGCTTGTTTGTTTTTATTTTTATGCTGTTAATGTTGGTTTTTTGAGGTAAAAGCTTGAATTTTGTTGTGTGGGGGAAATAAATCAGTTAGGGCAGCAGCAGAGCTACTCTGAGAATCTTGTTCTCCCTTACAGTTTTGAGGAGCAGTCAGGAAGATCACCATCACTCTCCTGAAGACACAGGACATACACAGGGAAAGATATTCGGTGGGGATAAATGTGGGGAAGGGATTTCTGCTGCTGTTGTGTTAAGGGTTTACTTGTTTTGAACTCATTTTTGCTGGTGATAAGTTCTGAGGTTTTCTGAGGTTTGTTTTCTTCTTTTGTTTGACTTTATGTAGCTGCAGTTAGGGAGTGGCAGCTTCCCCATTGCTCACTGGCAGCCAGCTGCTCTTTCTGCAATCTATCATTGTGCTGCTGCTTTCCAGAGAAATACAGTCTTAGCTGACAAGACAACTAGACCATCCTCATTGTTTTGAAGAGCCTATGGAAGCTTGGAAGTGGGTGGAGGCACTTGGTATGGTCACATGAATCTTTTTTATATCAGTTATCATACTTGCTGAAGTAGCCTTAAGATAAATAATGATATCACTGGACTAGCAGAGCTACAAATCTATCAAGCATTTGGGAGAAGCATAGGAGATGCTTGCCCTTTTAGACTGAGAAATGTTACCTTTTGAGAGTGCAGGTGGGATCTGTCTGAAACAACAAAGAGGAAGAGCTGGAAAGATGGTGCAAATATGCCAACAAACTTGAATACGGTTTTTTTTAATCTTTTTTATCTTCAAATAGTTTGAAACTTTGACAGCAATATGACTGTGAATGATGAAGTGCTTGGAAAGTCATTGCTGACCTCTTTCAAATCGCTCCAAAAATGAGCAAAGGGGTTACCTTTATAAGATGCTCTGTAGAGTTAGCTCTGAAGGCCTCCAGGACATCCCAATAATCCATGTACAGCAGGGATAGCGATCCTCAGTGAAGTACGCTGTATTTGGCCTTTCTGTGCTGTAAAGATAAACACTCTGTCAGTCCTGCTGACTTCTGCAGTAAACCCAGTGCTTCCTACATGGTTTTTCCTAGTGTTTTGGGGCTTTTTTCCTGAACTATATTGCCATTATGTATGTCTGTGATAAAATATATTACAATGACTGGTTAAGTGGTCCTCTCTGATTCTCTGTATAGATGTATCCTGACATTAAATGAACCAGGTACTGAAGGTGTAGTGCTCAGATATTAGAATGGTAGGGAACTTAAATATCTAGAAAGATCCCTGATAAATGATACACTCTGCAAATAATCCTCTGCCAAATTCTATTCAAATAGCAAAGGGATAATGTGAATATGACTCTAATGAAGGAAGGCTAGAGTTGCCATAATGCATGCAGGTGCAATTGCTCCAAATCTCTCTTAAAATCCATTTTCCTGCCAGTGCTCATTCTTCCTTTAAACAGAAGTTAATACTCTGCTGACATTACTGAACTCCATCATGCTCATTATCTCAGGCTAGCATTTAGATCAGGTTTTTGGAGGTGAAAGACCAATTCATTAACTCTATTGTGTCACTCAATGACTTCCTGTGGAGAGATCATAAGTCAGATGGGGGTGTCACTGCTGGAAGATAAAAGACAGCTATAAAGTAGAAAGACAACTGGTATAATTCACAAAAATGAGGAAAAAAAAATTACTCTATAGCCTTTAATTTCTATTCATAGTTCAGGTTTTAAGCATGTTATTTAGATAACAGTGCATTTGAGAGAATTTTTTTTTAATGAGTTTCAGATATGGAATGGAAGAGATTATTGGTTGGTTATTTGTTTTTGATTTAAAGGAGAAAATTAATATAGGTAACAAACAACAGAGTAATCCCGGTTAAAAAAAAAAAAAAATTAAAATGGGTGCCTTAAAGCCAGATGTGTTGAAGTGCCCCCATACATTAATTTGTCTTGGCTTATAGGCAAAAAAAAAAAAAAAAAAAAGAACGTTTGGAAAATTATTACTTTGTCAAAAAGAAAGTATTATGAAACTGTTTTAATTGTTGATAAAGAAAAAAATGTCTGCTAGGAATACAATACACCTATTTGATTAAAATAAAAACTCCATACTTCTTCTTAAGGTTAAAGAAGATTTTGATTTTTAGACTACTCTCTGGAGTATCCTAAAATAATTTTTCTCTCTGAAAGAAAGAAAAATTCTCTCTGAAAGAATTTTCTAGAACTTTCTATATAGAAAGCAGTTTCCTACTGCTACTATTTATGACTGAACATGAAGTTTCTCAGTTTGCACATGGGATATAAACAAGCAAAGAGTACTTTTTTGTGATTTTAATTGAGTTTTTCATAGAAAATTTTCAAATACAAGCCTTTGCCAGTATAATGAACAACTATTTAATGTGAAGAAGCAGCATCAAATACAGAACACCTTTGCCAGGGAGCTTTGCAGCCTCTATTCAGCTTTCCTCTACCTATTGCTCAATAAAACTGTGGGACATCATAGAATCATGGAATGGTTTGGGTTGAAAGGGACCTTAAAGATCATCTGGTTCCAACCCCTTTGTAACTGGCAAGGACACCCCTCACTAGACCAGGTTACTCAGAGCACCATCCAACCTGGCCTTGAACACTCCCAGGGATGGGGCATCCCCAGCTTCTCTGGGAGAAGCGGGGCAATTTGTTCCGGTGTCTCGCCATCAACACAATAAAGAATTTCTTTCTGATACCTAATCTAAACCTACTGTGTTGCAGTTTAAAGCCATTTCCCCTTCTCTTATCACTACAACACCTCGTAAAAAATCCCTCTTCAAGTCTCTTGCAGGCCCTGTAGGTACTGGAAGGCTCTTCTAAGGTCTGCCAGAGCCTTCTCTCCTCCAGGCTGAAGAACCCCAAACCTCTCAGCCTTTCCACACAGGAAGATCCTTGGTGCGCCTCTCTCCTCGCTAGGCTGTGGAAAGCCCTGCGGGAGATTCGGGATGCAGGAGGGAAGGGCGAGACGCGATCCTTGCCAGCACCGAAGCCCCCGCGGGCCGAGCGCAGCGCGCCGCCTGCAGTACCTGCCTGTCGCCGGCAGAGGGCGCGCAGCGCCGGCACGGCGGCTGCCCCAGCGGCTTCTGACGGGCGGTGCTGCTTGAGTCTCTGCCTTACGGAAGCACAGGGAAAGAATCCTTGTGGAACCATGTCAACATCAAGACATCTAAACATACTACAGCGTGTTCTTGTACTTCAGTACCTTTTGGTAAACTCCCTCCTGCAGTTAATGGCACCCGGATTTCCAGCAGGTAATGCTGGCCAAGGGCTGGGAGCAACCACGAAACCAGCAGCTGTTTATCAGTCACTGCATGAAATGCAACAGCACCATTCTTACAACTTTTAAGGTCCCGAGCTATCCAAAAAAAAAAAAAAAAAAAAACCCACGACTTGGGAAATCTAAAATCTTCTTCAGTTTCTGATGTATTCACAGAATCACAGAATGGGTCAGGTTGGAAGGGACGACAGTGGGTCATCAGGTGCAAGCTCCCTGCTCAAGCAGGCTCACTCCAGAGCACATTGCGCAGGATTGTGTCCAGATGGTTTTTCAACATGGCCAAGAAGGAGACTCCACACCCTCTCTGGGTAATCTGTTTCACTGCATGGTTATTTTCACAGTAAAATTCTTCCTTATATTCAGGTGAAACTTTCTGAGCATCAGTTTCTGCCCATTGTCTCTTCTCCTATTGCTCAGCACCGCCGATAACAGCCTGGCTCCATTCCCTTGTCAGCCTCCCTTTAGATACTTATATTTTAATGAGGTGCTCAAACCCTCTTACCCCAATAAATCCTGCGAGATTTTTCCTAATTTTTCCTTCATATTTATTATTGATAAAAATTAGTGCGGTTCCCAAGCTGCACATGAAAGAAGCAGGAAGTTTTCCTTTCTCCTAGCTGGTTTGAAAACAGCTATCTTCCCTTCCTCACCCTGCCCCCACTTCAGCTGACTCTCTTCAATGCTAAGATATTCCTACCTTAAATGAGAATCCCTTTCTCAGATGCTTTAAAAATGAAAACTACAATTGAAAGGAAACACAGAAAAAAAGAAATTCTAAAGTGGTATCAATCTTCCTACTATTAATGCAGTTATTTATTGATTAATTTGGTTCCTCTTAACTGTGTTATCTGGGAACATCCTTTGTTCTACTTTTCATCTGGATTGAAACGCTATTCACAAAACGTGAAGAGCTTTACGTTTCATCCATGTTATTTCTTCTGTCCCCCCCCCCCCCCCCGAAACTTTAAGCTGCACTCATTTGCAACATCTTCTACTATTAACAGACTGGTTGAATTTTTTGCATCAAGTAGCAGCTCTGTAATTGGAAACTTAAGAGTCACTTAATATAAAGATCACTGCGAATCATAAACCATTTTCTTCTTGACCTTTTCCACCAAAACATTAGCTTCTGAGTCAGCCTGCTTTGAAGCTACAGAAGCACTACATATTGTCTTGCTGGTTTCTGACTTCAAGCAATTATTTTCTTCCATTTCCTCCTATTTTTAACATCTGAAGGCTGAAATTTTACAATATGCTGTTGCTCTTTTTTTTTTTTTTTTTCCCAGGAACAAATGTCAGTACATCAAAAGCTCACTGCTTTTAGTATGTGTCACTTGAGATCACTGGGAAAAAATACTTTGTAAGACTCCTTATTGAATCAATAACCGTGGGCGCTACTATGAATAGTTTTCACAAAAGTTCTGGGATCAGTTATTTCAGCATCACTTCACTGCTAAGTAAAATCCATAAAAACTCTCAATGCTGAACAAGGGGACACAAAAAATAAACATTACCCCAAAGGTGAAGATGTATGCAATTAAAACATTTCTCTTGTATGCAGCTTTTGTATGTGTTTTGTTATATACCTTGTGGTGGTTTTCCTATCAATTATATAGTATTTGCAATGAAAATAACTGTACACACTCACACACACATATACTTGAGTTGTTCACCTCCTCTCTCTCTGTTTAGATGTCAGTCTTAAATGTTCCAGACCTGCAATGCTTTCTGCAGAAATCCAATCCTCTTAGACAACCATACGATAGTTGTTTATTAGGAAAAGAACTTTTAATTTCTAAGAAAATAATTCATAACATCTTTCTGATTTATGGTTATTGAGGCAAGGGGGTTGTGGGGTCACTGTAAACACATTTGGCAGATACAGACAAAGGCAGCAGTAGCTCTCCTGTTGCCTTTGGTGTGCTGCCACAGAAATTCACCTTCAGTGTATGCAGATAGTTATGTCATTATCCTATAGCTGCAGCTGTGGACAGGGTCAATCTCCTCATGCCATATACAGCTACAACTCATATACAGCCTGCAACACTAAGTATGTATTAAAGAGCTAGAAGGAGTCTTTATTTTTTCATGATACTTTTCTGCCATCTGGCCAGAGGTGTTCACTGAGTGTTCAGAGGCATTCACTGAATTTAATGAATCTCTGGGAGATGTATGATAAGCAAGAAGACTTCAATATATTTGGCAGGAACAATCAGTACAGGTTTTCCAGAACTCTATTCAATTTGCCATTCATCAAGTTGGTATCTAAAGCAATAAAGAAAACAAATATATTAAACATTTAAAACAGGGCTACTAAATTGCCACCTAGTGGTCTTGTAATGAAGCTAACGTCTCCATCTTGCTGATCTGGCTGAAAAAATCAGTATGAATTTTGTATTTTTGTCAGGGTCCCAGTGTGGGTGTTCACTGACGCCTTCCACATAGTGTGCTTGGAGCAGAGGGGTATCAGGGCACAGCTTTCAAGCCAACCCAAGACAGGTCCATTGGTACTGCTGGGGTGCCAGGGGCAGCTTGTACAGGACATAAGACACCAAAAGGGAATTTCTGAGCCAGCCAGCCAACCTGTGCATAGGGTAAAAAATGCTGCCTTAGTCTATTATCTGTACTACTTGTTAACTTCTTTTTAACGAAACAAACAAACAAAAAGAGTAAGTAATTTGATATAAGAGGAAATAAAAGGTTTTCTGACTGTTGGTAAATTAGTCAGGAATTTTGTCCTTCTGAGGCTCAATTAGCTCCAGAGAGTTGGTAGTGGCCTTTCAGTACCTGCAGGACGCCTGCAAGAAAACTGGAGAGGCTCTTCTTACAAGAGCATGGAGTGACAGGAGAAGGGACAACAGCTTCAAACTGAAAGTATGTTTAGGTGAGATATCAGGGGGAAATTCTCTACTGTGAGAGTGCTGAGGCACTTGAACAAGTAGGCCAGAGAAGCTGTTGATGTCCAATCCCTGGAAATGTTCCATGCTGGGCTGAAGAGGGCTGTGAGCAACCTGGTCTAATGGAAGGTGGCAGGGGGATTGGAAGTAGATGACCCTTAAGCTCTCTTCCAACCCAAACCATTCTATGGTTCTATGATGATTCCAGTGGAAGAAACACTTTGCTGTGCCAGGGTGTTCTCCCATCTTCTAGTTTCACTCTGCCTGAGCCATATGTTCATCAGCATGTGCTGTTTACACAGAGCCAAGCAGATGAGAAACAACAAAGAAGCACAAGTGGAACAGTAAGTTTTGCAGTTCTGCTTTTGTGATTAGTCATGCAGGTCTGCCCAGAAGCTACTAAGAGAGACTAAAAATAATCTGCACCATGATGAACTGCATAAGCAAAGTCTCTGGGGACTACTGCACTCTCAATCATTTCACCAATAATCAGCTAGGGGAGCACTGGACTGCATGCTGACAAAGTTGATGCTCACAGGAGGTGGAGGAGGTGGAGGCCTCATGTTAGGAAGCATCCTGGAGTGGGGGCTGCTGGCTACATCTCTGGGAGGACACATCAGTTGTTTCACAGATAAGTCAGTCCATGGCAGTGAAATCCAAATGATTCATCTTCCTCCTCCATCCTGTCACCTGCTGGGATCTAGTACAGTTAGTGGCTGAAGGAGAAACTTCAGCCCTGAAAGACAGACTGAGAACCCTTACTGCACCTTTATTGAGGTCCCGGGTAGATAAGGTGTCACATAAGTATAGCATTGCTCTGAGGATGCTGTATAAACTGAAAGTTTAACCCTGGCCAAAACACATCCCTTTGCAGATCACTTGCAGATGATCAATACCCTGATTAAGATATTGGCACTTCTCATGCCTCCTCTCCTCTTGTGATGAACTTAGAGCCCTGCAAGCAAAGGTCATTGTTTCCCACAGAATATGAGATGAGAAACATCAGGAAAACTAGATGGAGAAAACAAACATGACTGGGGCAAGGGGCAGGACTTGGTAGCAATAAAAATAATTAATTGTTGACATGAATATTGTCTTCCTACATTTCAGATTTTGTGATTAAAGGACAAGTCACTGTATAGAGCACCATATATAGTTTTATTTTTCCTTTCATATCACTTTTGGCCTGGTTAACGTTAATCTGTTTTAAGATAAGTCTGATATTTATTTGTGGGCATTTTCCCCATTTTTCTTTGGTTCTTTGGTTTGTTTGTTTTCTTGGTTTTTTGTTTTGTTTTGTTTTGAATTCACTTGTAATTCTCTCATTTCACATTGTATTTTGTTCTTGTTCAGTATGATTCAGGGAAATTTGTACCTTGTTACTCTTTGTTTCACAGATTTGATTTGCACACAGTTTTGTTTTAAACAAGTATCTATTGTTACATTAGTGTCTGATCTCACTCCATTAATTTAATCATATTTTAGTCAATGAAGTTCTCTGTAGTGTGAATAGCTTTCTAAACTGACTTTCCTTNTTTTTTTTTTTTTGGTGAGACCACAGCTTCTCTTCTTTTAGTTATTAGGGAAGCACAGCAATAGAGGAAGTTGTAAACACATTCTGCACATTTATGAGCCACTAATCCAAACTACCTAGTATAATAAAAAGGCACTAAATTAAAAGTTAGTTTACTCCTTAATGTACTCTAGGTGGTCTTTAAGGAGTATATGATATAAGGTGAAAAGTAATCAATACAGTACTGTCTCAGAAGCTGCAGATTTAACCGCATTATCTGTTATCAATAAAATTATCCAGGGACAGAATGCCCTATAAATGCAACCGGCTTTTTCAACAAATAAATGGTCTGTTCCAAACCTGAGAAGCTGGTAAGCCACAAAATAGAATCCACATGACAATTACTCATTTGAACTTTAATGTGTGCCATGAGTTTCTGTTTCTCCTAACCTTCTCTGAGTTAGTCTCTTCAGGGCTTATTAGGATCACCTTTGATTAAGGGATTTACCATAGAGTCAATCTGCTGCTGTTCTGCTATCCCAGTCGCTTCTTGAGTTTTCAGATTCTGTTCGAATTGCCATGCCAAATGGCTTCCACATAACCGTGGAAGACATGCCTTTGATTTCTGGGACCTCATGTCTGCCACAGGTAATAATGAATGCCTTCAAACACACTTCTTGACAAGTTTCATACCTTCCAGGTAGGAAGTTGTAGACCTTCCTGTCTTCATTCCCACAAATAACCAGAGTTAGTGGCTTGGGAATGTGCTGGATGGATCATTCAGTACATTTTTTTACTTGATGTTTATACATTTATAAAACCACTAAATGCTTTCAGGAGGAAGAAAGCATCATCCAGTGTTACTGTGCCGGCATGGAACAAGAGGAATAACTATTCAGTTGCCATGTGCAGAGAACATGCAGTGGTGAGAATTATTTGTATTGGCTCTGAAATGGTATACTGTCTGTCTTGTCTTCATCTTCTGGACTGTGCAGTTTTTATGCAGTTCAGAGAAGTCAGACTGAACTTGTGCCTCCCCTAAAATACCTGAAGATGTGCTGTATGGGGCAAGCTATCTACCTGTACTGTTCTGGCAGAGAGCTACCTTAAGACTTAAAAATTGAAATACAGTCAGGCACTTAAAAATGGACCATAGCTTTCTCAGCCAGGTGACATATCTCAGGTTAAATGCCATAACAGGGCTTTCACAGGAATTTTTTCAAGAGACTTTAAAGACATAAGCAGGGTACTCACAGTAACAGAACAGCCGCGATCTGAAATAAGATTGTTCTCTGAATACATGGAATGGTTTTCAGTTAAAGGGATGTAAAAGTTGAAATAACAAGAATGCTGTGGGGTTTTTAAACAATTTTCAATAAAAATTGTGAGTGAAACAAGCTTGACCTTTTAAAAATCAAGAGTTACTTTTATTTATTGATTATTTTAACTTTGTGTGTGTGTGTGTCTGTCACCTCTAGGAATAAAAACACTGAAGTCAATTCTGTTCTGCCTTTCTTTATATGGAGCTGGTATTTATAATAAGCCTCCAGTCAGCTCTGTCATGTTAAAACAAACTTTCTGAATTATTGTTGTTCGCCTGATTTCACAATCAGCCCTTTGCAACCCACAACACTGTCACTAACAATCTAACCAAAGGCAAAAATTTCTTTAATGTCTAGATCAGTTTATGTTGAATAATCTCAACACCTTTCAGCAGCAGTAGTATTTAAATACAGTTGGAGTGGAACAAAACAGAATGTCTGAATTTTTAAAAAGCCTCATGCATTAATGCTTCTTTCCTTCCTGCTGGAATTGTGTATCATGTAAGTTATAAATATTGGGGGCCCTTTTCCTCCTATATGTCTTGCTAATACTTGGTGTTTTGTCTTGGGTGTAAAGGTTGAAAACTTTTAAGGTTGATAGTCTTTACCAAAGGAAAGTGACTTCTCTGTTAGAAAGCCAGTAGTGTTATAAAACTATATATAAATTCCATATTTAACAACTTGGGTCAAGAAAAATTATCCATTTATCTAGCAGGTATGTCTCTGTTATCCTTTGGATAGACAGAGCATAAAAACTACTGTCTTTTGAAACATTGCAGGAATGAAACAGCCAGAGACAGTACCTTTACTTGTAGCTTGAAGTCCATTTCCAGTTAACACTTCACATATTTTTCTTTACTCTTTCCATGACTATTGCTACTTACAGTTTTTCAAAGAAAGTATCAGGTAGATAGGATTGGAGGGGAGTGGCAGGGGAGGACAGGGAAAGAGATTGCCTATATCCATTCTCTATTCATCATCTTTTCAACAATCTTCTCAACTCCCAAAAAAAAAAAAAAAGAAAATCTTCACAAAACACAAGCTAGATTACTCTTCTTCCCATGTGTTTACCTGTTGGGGTAAAGAAAATATTTACAGCACCTGGTTCAAATAACTGTTCTAGAAAAAAGACTGATATAGATTCACAACAGGTGATTTTAAGAAAATATATTATGTATATAAAGCATTTGTAAGGTTTAGAAAATAATTTACAAAAATTCTTATCTCTGGTAGCAACAGAACTGTTCAACTTCTATGCTCCAGGCTGAGATGAACTTTGAAAAAATGCTAAAGACAGGCCCCTGAGGGTATTACCATGATAAATTCTTTCTTTGCTATATAGTCCTCTGTGTGCAATAAAGATACACAGGAATAAAGTCTGAGTAAGATACGTGCTTTATTTCTAGTCCTATGATAGAGCAATTCAGAGTACAATCTGACTTTAATTCTGCCTCAGCACTGGCAGGATTCTTGCCTATTCCAAGGGCAGCACCACTCACTCACAGCTGGGCTGCAGGAGCTTTGTAGCTCTTTGAGGCAGCTCTGAAGAAAGCCTCCTGAACAACCTCAGCCACTTGCCAAAAGTTATCAGAACTGTAGATCACTAGGAAAGCTCTGTCACTGAGCTACAAATGAGAGCGGAAGAAAGACTGCCCACCCAACTGTTAATTCCCATTTTTCCAGTACTTGCCATAAAGCTTCTGCACCACCAGAGGGCATTCCATGCCTCAACAAAATGCAAATCGGTAAACAATTTGAAAGCAAGGAGAAATTATTCCTCGAGTCTTCTTAGATATTCGACATTTCATATTACTAATCAAAAGCTTACTACAAACTGAGCTATCCCAAGCACAGCATCTACCAGGTACTTCTCAACTGCTCTTTCATTCCAGTAGCTCCTTTACTGGGAAAAACAGTAAATTAATTAGTTCTCACTTGTAAACAAAGAGTGAAAATAAACTATTAGAGCTGAAGACATATTTTCCCTTCACAACAAATGAATATGAGGAAAAACTTAAGAGCATGTTGATTTTTCACCTATTAATTGCATAGTTTTAGGCTTCATTTCTCCTAGTGCTTAGCTAACACACTGCAGCCTTTTCTACTTAGTGAGGCAGGAGTTTATGTGGATTTTGCTTTACTAGCATCAAGTAATATTGAATGCCATCAGCTGAGGAGCCAGCCTGTTGCATATCATTAGTTATAGAAATATGTCACAGCTGGAAGTACATTTGCCCTTTAAAAATTATATTAAAAAATAAGCTTTCATTTTATAAGTCTGCAAACTTGTACAAGGGTTCTGAACATTTTCTTCATCTCAAAGAGCTTAACATGTAGACAGCCTCTGTATGGATACTTACAAATTCTAATTTTCTATAAATCAAGCAAAATGAATGCTGTCACTAAAACTCAAATGACCGAGGAAAAGACAAAGAAAACAGCATTTCTCATACTTGTGTGCAGCTTTTTATTCCAATTGGCTTAATGTTTGCATTTTTTTCAAAGTCTGATAATTTTAGCAGCACTTGTAATGATCGCTTAGCTTCACACATGAAAACAACTTTATTGTCCATCTCGAGATTCGAAACTAAGTTAACTCACAAACTCTTTTTACCAAGTAATGTCTTGCTGCTTCATAATATTATTGCATTTCTGTTCTTCAGGTAGAAATAGAGTCTTCAGGGAAGGCAATACAACAGGAGACTTCACATACTAATATGTCAATGCATAATTATACGTTTTATATGTTACCAGATACTCTAATAGCCACTTCTTCAGTGTAGCATAGTAGCAATTTTCTAGAACATTCTTAAAAAAAAGAAAGAAATGTGAGTAAACAATCTTTTGTTTTTAATTCAACCTATCAGACATTTGGAATCATCTATATTTCTGAAATGCACTAAAACAAAAGATTATTTCATAAACTATGTAAGATAACACATTTCTTTTTATAAAAATACTGAATTATCATTGAAGTAATTGATTAAACTTTGTTATGTAAGAAAAGGAAAAATCTAAAACGTGGGTAACTCAACAAATAGTAAGAATGGACAGCATTTTCTTCAGCGGAACACTTATTTTTACACATGCATGTAAAGAATACAGTAGCCAATGATCTTCATATTATACAAAGCATCCGGCTTTTCAGGTTTGCAGATGAGTACCTAACTTTAGATCTCAGAATGTAAACATAATAATTACTTGTGTGTTTACAAGGTAGGGATATGCAGTAACTTAAATGTGTTCCTTGGATAGCAGAAGCCCACTGGGCCATTTTCAAGGTGATTTTCAGGTTATCATTATAGGGTAGGATGCACTCGCTTGTTCATCCAGTGTGGGCTTGCTTCCTTATTTGAATACTGGCACAGCCAATTACTAGCATAATAATAATGTGTATATCAGAATTCTAAAATTTGAAAGTACAATGTTTACATGTAAGTCCAGTCCTAAAATTAAAATATTATTTCCTTCTGCTTCAGTGGATCAGAAGAAAAAATGCCCTTCCAAGAGAAGGATAAATGCCCAGAGGCATGTACACAAAAGACTCACTGACACTTTCTGTACATTTTCCTTCTGGTTGTTTCAGAACTCAGCAAAACACTTTGTTGGTCACAGATGAGAGAAGTCCTTGTACAGCTAAACCTAAAATGATCTCAACTTTCAGCATCATCTAGGCTGCTCTATGAACAGGAAGGACTGTGCTAGGAAGTAAAGGCTAATTTGTCTGGAAAGCAGCAGTTCTCATAGGTAGAATATATATTAATTGGAAACTATGGGGCAATATTAATTCAAACTCTAAGGTTAATAAAGACAGTATTTGAGATGTGGAAGTCTCTAACACAAATAAAAAGTGCTTTGAGTTTAAGCAGACTGTGATTTCTACCCACAAAGCCCGTAAGTCACTGAACTAGAACTTGGCTCAAAGCCCATTTCTGAATATGGGCCCTGCAGTCCCTTGCTATGATGCTATAAAAACTTACGCAGTTGCTCTGAAATTTGAGCTATCAAAGTCAAGGAGACTGCTCTCAGGAATTATTAAAAAAAAAAAAAAAAAAACAACTCTTCTGCTTCATGTTGAAAGGAAGAGGTGGCAGAAAACTTTCAAAATACCTTATATTTCTTACTGCTTTTGCTGACAGTCTTTTTAAAATGTCAGCTGTATATCACCAACACAGTGTAACCCAGCTAGCATGCAAAGAGGTTAATTTGCCTCATGTGAGACAGACGTTCTTAAGTAAAAACTTCAGCAGAAATTATAAGGAAAGATTATGTATGCATCCATCTCTTAACCAGTAAATAACTTACTGAAAAGTTAAGCTCTCTAGCCAAAAGGTTAGCTTTCAACAAATGTTTTGAATCGTTATGGTTACTACATGCTTACTGGATCTATGATTTATGAATGTGTTAGGGGTGGCTTTGTTTGTCTTTCATTTAACATGTTTTTTTCTTTTGATAAATGATAGATAGAAGGGAATTGCTAAGAGTCATCCCAGATTATAGCAAAGCCGGGAAAAAAGAGACATTTAGCCTCAATAACATGGGGAAAAATATGTTGCCCCCAACACTGGTGCAAAGAATAAGAAGTGCGGGTCAATGGCAGCAGCTGGAGGGAGTCAAAAAAAGAGGTGTGAGGATGGAAGTCACTTGCATGGTCAAGGAAGAGACATCTCTGCATCAGCTTGTAAACAAGCACTTTAATCATGTCTGCTACTTCATTAGCATTTGAACAATTCAGATTGAAATATGAAAGATGGTTTTATGTCCCTTCTCTTTTATGCAGACCCTGGCAGCTTTAACCAAAACATTTCTCATCTGGATGATGGGTATAACAATAACATTTCTCTGTCTCAAAGGGCTGATTACGAAAATAAATTAGATGCTCAGATGTTATAGCAATGCATCCCAGTAAATTAAAAAGAATTTTCAAAACAAAATAACCACATTTACATTATTTTTTAGATACCTTAATTTCATTTTTTTTTTTTGGAAATCATAAGTTGTTTGTATGTAAGCAAGGAATTTCTGGATTGTTAACCCCAGAAATGTGAGGAACAATTATTGGGAAATACTTCAGCTAGTTGACAGCAGAAGAGGTAAAGAGGAGACTATTAAATTATTAAATGACCTACACAACAGCTCCTTATATGCAGTTTTGCAGCTGGAGGAGAAGTGACTGCTAGAATGCTTAGTTTGGTGTCTTCAAAATGTCTACAGTGAGGCTCTAGTTTGAAAAGTGATTATGTAAAAATAGCACTTCCTACTCAGCAGATCTGTTCTCGTATGCTTTAGTGGGGAGAAAGAAAAAAAGAAGAAAAAATACCACTGCATGTCTCCACTGCTGAGCCACGATATCTCTTGAGGAAGAAACTGCATTATACTCTAGTTCATGCAACTTCATCAAAATCACCAACTTAAAGCTATAACGTACCTAAGCAAAACCCATCATTTCAAAATAGTGCCCTTTGAAATCAGACCTGCATAACCTCATTACCTTCAGCAGAATGGAAATGAATGAAATGAAAGGAACTAACCCTTCAGATTGAAAAATCATGATTGGATTTCCTCCAGCTTCCTATCATCACCCAAACTAATCAAGCTATTTTCCCCCCAGGTGGAAAATGAAAAGAAAGAGAGAGGTGATGATGATGCTTTTCTTAAATATTTGGCAGGTAATCTCAGAGCATGGAGCCTACATAAGTTTCAAGAGGTTACATGAGGACTACAGAAGGCTAATACTATGATAACAGCTGCTAGCACAGGGATATAAGCAAGGCAAAAATCAGATTCATGCAGTTTGGCCAGCCTGTTTCCAGGGTTGTCAGACTCCTAAGTGATGGAGTGGCTCTGCCACTATCAGCTGCTTCCAAAGGATCAATATATCACAGCAAATGTTCCTCTTTAAGCTTTTCAAAAGAAGTCTTCTTTGTCAGTGTGATTTTTTTTTCCCCTAAGAAGAGTAGATGAAGAGGCTCTTGTAAAAAGAAAAAAAGAAGGTAAAATTCTGAACTCGGGAAAATACATACTTAGTATCTGTCTAGAGATTTGAAAGGATACTTTGATCATTCTTGCCAATTACATACCTGTTAGAGGCGAGTATATTTACATATTTAATATTCAGCTAATCTCCAAAAACTTTGATCAAAAAGACATGCCATTTATCCTCAAACACTGTGCCAAAATTTCATCTCTAGATAGCCTAATGTGTGAAGTGATGAATTTGTTTTCAAGTCTGTTGCAGAATGCCTTCCATTTTTCACTTCAGATTAAAACACCTACCCTTTTAACAAGTGTACTGCTTCTCCTGAACACTATATGTAAATATAAAAGAAATCATACCACAATGGTTCCTTCAGGGTTTTGCCTTTTGACATTTCTCTACATAGAAAACATCTCAGAAAGAAAACTAATGGCATTATGCTTGCAGACACAATCCTTTTCTAAATGAACAGAAATGTCTAATATTTCTCCTTTTCATCTGTGACACATTTTAGTGTGGCTTATAGACACAGATCCTGAATGACCTTTACTAAGTTCGTGGACAAGAAGCCTGACTAGCTCTAGAACTGCAAGTTCTGAGTGTGGGCTTGTGCACTCATGGAAAATGGAAAGATTACTGCATAAGTTTGCAGAAAACCCCCACAACAATTCTGACAGAAGCCAGTCCAGCAATAGAGGTTTTGCAACACACTCTGGACTCAGGTCTGTTATGTTAGATGTAGATATAAAAAATCCCAGTAAAAAATACCATTTTTTCTTTTACCAAATTCTGTTCTTACATAATACATGCTTTCCAATGTCTTAGCTTATAATTCTTTTCTTCTTTGCACCAAAACCTCCTAAATCTCTTAAGAAATCTCTTTCCCAAAATAAGAATCCACCCAAGAGTGCTTTATTCAACAAGGAGAGAGATGCAAATGCAGCATCACAATTCCCTTATTGATTAAGAATGCAGCACTTGCTCTGAACCTCAGCCTAGATCTTGAAGATATTTCAGGCATGGTCTACATGTTTACTGAAGTACAAGGCATTCCTCTCCTTAGAGTGCCAAGTATTCTAACAGTAGAGTGTTGAGACCTCCGGCAAGTAAGACGTACAGTCTGGTAACAAAACTGTAATATATCTGGAGCCAGCGCCAGAAGAGCACTCCTTGTTTACAGTCCTAAAATTGAACTACCATGACACAGTCTCTCATGAAAAAATAGAGAAAGATTTTATTTTCAAGTCCTACCAGAATTACTCTAGCATTTAATTAGAATATTCTTTAACGTTGCTGATTTGGGGAACAAGTGTAGGAATGAAGCTCTGTAGGGAGGCAGCTCTGATCTGTCACACCGTGGGAGGCTGGGGTCCACTCTGGCAGCGTGCCTCACTAGTGGCATCTGGGGCTTGAAAGAAGAACTGATTTTGTACAATTGTTTTCAGGGTTCAAGGTGCAACTGGACAGAATTATGTGAGTATGGACTGCAGAGCTCACTAACCTACAAGATGAAAAATAGGCAATAAGAATATGGGAGAAAAACATTTTATTACAGAAGAAATGAGCTTTCGTAGAGTGCAGCAACCTTTCTATCCTCATCTATCACAGAAATATTTTGAAGGTCATAAAGCATTTTTTCTTACCAATTATTAGATCAGTAAACAGAAGAGCTTCCTACAAGGATATAAATAATAGTCTTAAAAATTTACAAAGATAAAATTAAGCAAGAACATTATTCTTCTGTCCCAATGATTAGATTTGTTACTTCTTTTTCCTTTAGTCATAAGACTTATTTTCTTTGCAAATGTTTTTTTCTACCTGGGACAAATTTGTAAAAACTGATTTACTGAGAAGAATTCTGACACTTTCCTGGCAACTTGCAGTGGTGCCTGGTGAAAGCAGCTAAATTTTGCTGTAGAAGAAAATTGCAAAAACTCATGAAAACAGCTTTTGAACCCATCCAAATGTGATCTCCCTAAAGAAATATATAAATAGAAACGTCAGGATTGTAATCTTTTACTCACTTCAGGAACCCCATTTGGTATACTGGCTATATTGCTGAATATTAAAGCTATTTTTAGTTTGATTGGGTTTTTTCCCCCACAGAAAAAAGACCCAAAACACTGTAAAACTTATTTTTCTTGTAAAGTTGCCTAAACTGAGTACCTATCATACAATTTTTCCAGGAGACTGTTTTGCTTCTAGCAATCTCACCTTGGAGTCTACAAAATCTGGTAAGATCTATCAGAGAATAAAAAAACACAGATGCTGGCTATCCCTTTTGCCCAACTCCCCGTAATCAGACACAAGTAAGTAAAAGAGGGCCCAAAGAAAAGCCAAGAGCTCTGTCCCTGCATGCCATGAATTAGAGATCACTCTCCTTCACCTTGTAAAATATTTAAGGCTTGTAGTCCAAAAGCTGCCAAAGGATACTACCAGTATTTCAGGTTCCCTACAACAGCAGGAAACTCCTGCTTAAGGGAACCCAGAAGTACCACAACCTAGGTATTTCTCCTATAGAATGACATTTTGGGTTTTGTTTAGGTAACCACTCCAGCCATGAAAAGAAAATCCACAAGAATTTGCATCCAAGCAAGCAGCATGACAGAGACTTTAAACTGTGTATACCTGACAAAACTCATTATCACTGCAATGCTTTTTATATCCCTTGTCTTGATAGTTAATTTCCTAAATAAACTTTAGAAGTCTCTAATTTAAATTCTTCATGGGTATAACCTGTTAAAGGTTCTCCAGATGACAACTTAATAAAGGCTGATCTTGTGAAAACAGAACAGAACAAGATGACAAGAAATTAGAGTGCTATTCTTGGTTTTCCTTATTTTTTCTAGTTCTGAAAAATTTGTTTAACCTTGCTGTACTTCACTGTACTCTAACGTTAATGATACATGCCTATTCTACAGAGAACTGGGAAAATAATTATCTTTACATTTTAAAGCTATGGGAATGAAAAGTATCATTACTTCACTGTTATTTAATTGTGTTAAAAATTATCCTTCAACTTCCATTAAAGTCTTCGGTATTTAATATAACAAGGGAGAGCAGAAGTAATGAATAACATAGTCCCTTATTTTCTCTACGGTTAAAGGTATTTATATGAATTGATTGGCAAAGCCAAGTCTTTTTAGAGAAACAGAGCCTATCTGCTGTCTGAAGGTGGAAGAACCCCTATGAAACTCATATGACCAGTTTAGTTTAAGTTCTTCACAGTAATTTTGTAGTGTTTCAGGTCTGTGAACGTTACAGTGCTGCTCTAATAATTACACTGCAAAGAAAAATAATCTAAAAACAATCTAAAGAAATCAAGCTCTTTGGTGTTAATATCCCAGATGGGAAAAGAACAACAGTAGGAAGCTGAGTAAACACAAATCTCTGTATAGAATTTTAATAAAATTTCCTCAATACTGTGCTGACATAAGTAAGGTATTTCAGAAAATTTCCTGTAAAAAAGAAATCTTATTTTATGACAGATGCCACATAACTTCCTCCTTCCTTTGTGCTAACCAATGACTGTGTTCCTGAAAACAACTGTTGCGAAATCAGAAGAGTTGTCAGCAGAAGGGTGACTAAAACAATGAGGTCAGAAGTTATATGATCTAATTTAAAGGGAACGTTCTGATAGTTGAGCTATATGGTTGAGATGCAGTAATAAACCTATGTTCCCAAAGAATTTACACTCTGTTTAAGGCAGAGGAAATAGTGAAGATATTTTGGATATTATAGTACTTCACAGTAATTTATGTGTTACTGACCCCTATGACTATTGGGGAAAAAAAAAGTGTACTAGAATAACCCCATGAATATTTAGAGGTGTTTCAATAGTAACTACCAAGCAATAAATTTATAAGAGTTAATTTTATACATTTTTTAAATTGATATTTAAAGTTTTTATGGCTTTGGATAAAATGTAGGTATTGAGTAGGTTGGTTTGAAATTTTTGAAACTGGTTATAGCAGGTCAGATTTACATCTTAGCATGCTGAAAGGTTTACACCATGACTCACTGAAAAGGCAACATTATTCAAATGCTGGACCTTTACCTTTATGTGCTTCCACGACCTTTTTTTTTCTATGAAATGAAGAGTATATTTCAACCTCTAACTATAAAAGTCTTCAGACATTACAGTCCCCTGCAGCTCTGAGTCACAAAACAAGTATTTATTACAGTCTGGACTCTCAGTATCCAATTGTGTTTTGATTCCCCAGCTCTGATTGCAATGAATGGTTTCACTCTTCTGCAACAGCTAAAGCAGTTTTAAATAGCCACGCAAACACTACAACCACATACTTAAGTCTTTGTTGGGGAAAACCAATTAACATGTGACAAAATAAATTCTAATATTTGAAGGGGATCAGCTCATGAATTAAATGATGGGTCTGTAAGACTTCTCTTACATTTAAACACCAGAATAAAGATGAGCTACTGCTTTGTCTGAAATGATCCCTCTCAGCTGCTGGGTGGAAAGTCAGAATAAAGAAAGGTAGTATACATTGACTTTATTAATGTCAGTGATAGCACAGATGATACCAAAAGAGAGGCAATGAAAAAAGCCTCAGGGTCACTTGGCTAAATGAACTTACAGTAACAGCATGCCCACATTACACAAGGAACTAAAGCTACTCTGACAGTCAAGGTCTAAAGGGCCCAAAAATTCCAAACAGAAAATTTCACAGAAATTTTTAAATATCTGGGATAAAGTAGGATTAAGCAGTAAAAAGCTGCTTCTGTGGCATAACAGAGAAGAAAAAAAATCCTAAACTAGAATCCAAAGAAGTGTGACATTTGTAAAATTATTCAGAACAACTCTTAGGTACCTAGGATGCATGTTCCATTGTGGCTTTCTAAAATCTGTTTCTTGTGAATTATTCCAGAAAATAAGATGCTTCGACTCTTTCCTCTTCACTGCTGAAGTTGGGGAAACTACCATTATTTCTTTTTCTTTTATATTCTAAAACTTCTTCTAAAGATTCTGGCAACTTTTGGAAGGCAGAATACTATCATAAAAGACATGAAGAGCTATGCAGTAGCCTTCATCTAAATTTTTTAATGTTAAAAGACATGTATGAACAAAATGGAGCAAGATTAAATAGCCTGAGTTGTGTAGAGTGTTTTTGTTTTGCCATTGCAAGTATTGTATATCTATTTTTAAAGCAAATCTATGGAATTTTACCCTTAACACAGACGTATTTGAAAAATCCTCATGAACCCAGCTGGATACCAAACAATTTCATTTGTCATATAAGTCTGACCTATTTGGTTACTTACATGCTGGGTCGTGCCTAATGACTTCTATTGTTCTAGAGACTTAAAACATTTGGATGCTATTCTATTCATAGGTCTTAATTACTAACTCTGTGCTCATTATGAGTTCAGTTCGCTATTATATGCCAAAAATACAAGTAGCTTTATTCAGGTAAAACAAAACACAGTAAGAAAAAGCATCAGTTATTTTCACCAAACAGGTAAGGCTGGAAGGGACCACTGGACGTCATTAAGTCCAACCTCCCTGCTCAAACACGGCCCTATAGAGCATGTAACTTAGGCTTGTGTCCAGACAGCTTTTGAGTATCTCCAAAGAAGGAGACTCCACAACCTCTCTGGGCAGTCTGTTCCTTTCTATACTTTTTCACAGAAGATAAGGTTCTTGAGCTTCATTTTCTACTCTGCAGCACCAATCTTCTCTTCAGAGAACAGGAATGTCATATCAGCAAAGTTCTGCAATTATAACTTCTTAGAAGCAAAAGTGAGACTTAAGTATGAACTTTTTTCATTGATCTAAGTTGATGCTGACACAATCTAAATATGCATGTGTACCTGCCATTGTTACATCTACCTGTGATCTAAACCATGCTTTGAGTTCTACCTTTTCAATAGGAAATGATTACATGAAGCCCTGAAGCAACCAAAAATTACCTAGATACAGACTTTAAAAACAGGAAGTCCAATAGAGATAATTACTGAGCATTCTCTAACAATAACACATTGTTACCTACACACTGTAAAACATTTGCTTGAGTGCAGATTCCAATTATTATGTGCTAGAAAATATAGAAAATCACATCAGTTCAGTTAAATACAGTTCATACCTTGGCAGAGGTGATGCCGGATGATTTTTCCCTTTTCCTTTTATGTTTGTAACCTTCCCAGTATTTTTCCCTACCCTTTTCCCCAGCTAGAAAGACCAAACACATTCCAAAGCTCCAAGCCCTGCAGGGTACAGGGCCCTCTCCTATTTTGGTTCTCCCTGGGAACCAAGATTGAGAACAACATCTTAGCTAATACCAAGGGGGGAGGGCTCCAGAGAAGGGGCTTGACCTGGGGGAATTGCATCACCACTTGTCCTCCTAATTGGTGTTTTTTATCAACTATGCTTATTTCCTAAAACCTATAAAACTGTATTCAGCCTGTGGGAGTGGGCTTTTGTGGATATTCTTCCATAACTGCCCCTGGAGTTCCAATAAAGATCTACTTTTCTATTACCTCCTATACTAAAATTATCTCGAGTTTCACTTCTAGGCTCAAAAAGGCAACAGAGAAAAATGAGGTTTGTATTATCATTGCCTTTTTTGCTGCTTCAGTAGCAGGCTATCAAGTCACAAAGGCAAACTTGTATGTAAACCAAAGAAATGTGTTCTTTTTCTTTAACAGACTGAGATCTTAATTGTTTCAGAAACAGATTCTGATACTAGTATAATATAGAGCATAGTGGTAGCAGAAAATATTTACACTTGTCTCACTTAAGAGTCACCTGAAGACTTTGTTGCCACTGAAGGCCTCAACACACACTCAAGAAGAAAGGCTGTGTAAGGTATACCCTCACACTTGTGTGTTGTCCCATTGATTTCAGGCTGTTATTTTACTTGAGAAGTCACAGACTTTAGCAGAGTAATTTTCACTCTCTCATGCCTGTGTTTTTTCAATACTTTTTTTTTCTTTTCATGTAATTGTATCAAAAATTAGAGATTGGGTAATACAGTTAAAGGCATATAACCCCTATCAAGATTTATAAGTTTTTATTGCCCAATATTTGATTTTTCAGCTTTTTTATTTATTTACATTAGTCAAAAATTGAGAATTGCCAAGAATCAAGATGAAACAAACATAGAACCATATAATGATTTGTGTTGGAAGAGAGATTGTGTTGTGTTAGAGATCATCTAGTCCAAGTCCCCCTACGGGCAGGCACACCTCCCACTGGTCGAGGTTGCTCAGAGCCCCATCCACCATGGCCCTAAACAGTTGCAGGGATAGGGCATCCACAGCTTCTCTGGGCAACTTCTTCCAGTGTCTCACTGTGATACAATCTTTCACATGATTTAAAGGGTGGAGATTTAGGCACTCATGCAGATCTTTGGGAGTACAGAATGTTCAGTCATGTAGTTGCATGCAAGAGCGAGTTGGTTTTAACAAGATCTTCCACTATAACCAATATGCAGTAAGGGGAAAACACTGGCATTTGCTCAAGCCTTAACACAAGCTTACTCATCCTTGCCTTGCACATGAAGATATATGAATTAGGCCAAATTAAAAAAAATGAGAGAGATCACAAACCTATTTCTTATCATAACAGTAAGACAATTTTTACAAGAAACCAAATGCCTACCTAAGGCTGCTGAAACTGTCAGAAGCTTCTTAACTTGGCATACCTTAAGCATGACAAATCAGTACAATCCTAATCTGGTTACTACACCCTGTAATTACGTATTCACTGCAAAGTTTTGCCTGCCAAGTTATGTCATTTAAGAGCTCCATTTGGGCTTGATCAGTTGAAAAGCTCAATGTCATGGTCTAGTGCACCAAGAGGCTGTAATGGTCCTGAGGAGAATTCACTCACAAATCCTGCCCATGGCCTGAGAAGATTCATTTAGCCTCAGGTTGCTCTATCCTATAGATGTTATCTACCATCACCATCCCCACATTGTTCTGGCTTGTTGCCTTGTTTTTGCTCTATGATCTCTCCATAAACTCCGTTGCTATTACCACTCTGCTTATCCAGCTCTGGTGTGATTGGACTGTGCCCTGGCAATGAGAGCACTGCTCATCCTCTGCTGTGGTTGGTCTCAGCAATTTGTTCACCTTTAGCCTTGCATCCTTCTTTTGCTGCTGCCTAGTACTCAGTGGTCACTACTCCTGTCAACAGTTAATCTCTCTTAGAAGTGAGGCCCCAAAAGCATTCAGAATATCATGCAAACAGCCGTGTATGGAGCAGCTCAAATCCACCGCTCATTATTGAGCACACTCAGTTACAAAATTTGCCTTCAGTATCTTGCATTCTTTATCCACTTTAGCCACTCTTGCTTTTAAGAACCTTTCCAAAATGTGCTAGTGACCCTTCCTCCAACATGCTCATGCACTTCCAGGATGCTCCACCTGGAATGGGGTAAAACAACTTGAACAATGACCTATTTGCAAAGCTACCAGTGGCAAACGAAGAAGGGGGCATCATACTGCTTCTGGCGTTGAATAAAACTGAAACCAATCTGACTCATCAAACCCAAAATTAAGCATCCTGATAGTGAGATGAAGATGTGGTAGGACTGGTAAAGTACCCAGATCAAGGAATAAACAAGTAATACTACAAATAACTTATCTAAAACTTCTGAACTGACACAGTTGGCCTGACTGACAGTCAATCACTCTATACTAAATAACTCAGCCCCAAATTTTAACAGCAGGGTCTTCTAACACATCCCCTCTTGGAGTCTGTGTGTGGAGATTCCTCCCATTAGCAGAGATGTCCCACAAGGTTACACCTCCAGGCTGAGCAAAAGAGATCTGCCCACAGTCACTGGTATGGGTGAGTAACATCAATCTCTACTTAATAATTGTTTTTGCGAATTTTTGTTTTAGTACAAGTGCTTTAATATAATTGCTTCAACATTGTTTTATAATGCACTATATTATAATACTGGCTATAGCTCCTATATGTGTAGTAAATAATTCTGATTAAGATATTTTGTCTAATCATTGCCATAATAAATCACATATATTTATATAAATATGTCTGGTTTGCCACCTTTTATCCTGCAGGATAAAGTTCA
Organism: Dasyornis broadbenti; assembly: GCA_013397935.1. Taxonomy (NCBI): domain Eukaryota; kingdom Metazoa; phylum Chordata; class Aves; order Passeriformes; family Dasyornithidae; genus Dasyornis; species Dasyornis broadbenti. The sequence continues at coordinate 1,382,926 of VZRN01005851.1, read as the reverse complement.
ACAACACATACATAATCCTGAGGTGTTGACAAAATCTGGAGCTAAGATTGGATCCAGCCACACCCAGGCCCCTCTCTGAGAAGGGCTTTAAAAAGCAAGGGGGTGATTTCTGCACCCTGAGACTCAACAGAAGGGCTTCTTTAATAAACTTTGTCTGAAGCTCCCACTCCGCCCATGACAAAGGGTCTAGCTGTCCTTCAATCTATACGGCTTTGTATGAGAACGGCTGAAGGCAGAAAAGATCTTGCCATTAATGCCAGGGCAAACAGCTGGAGAAATGGACAAAGAGAGACTTATGCAGCCAAAAAGAGAAATGCATATTGTTCCACATAGCCTTAGTCAATTAACTGATTTCAGTGATGGTATCTTACCTAGCTAACACCTCAAAATTGTTACCGTTCTCACAATTGCTCCAAGAGCCAGGGGGATAAAATGGGAGAATATTCAGGCCATTTAATTTCTTTTACTATATACCTAAGCCTGTGGTGTACAATCACAGATGAGGGACTCTAAGAAAGCACTCAATACTCTCTGTTGAGAACAGGTCTGTTCCAGAGATATTTTCCAGCTCTCCTAACAATCAACTTACTAAATAATGTGCTTCTCAGACACAGTTATGAAGTTTCATTTTTTAGTGTCCTTGCCATCTGCACATATATCAAAGACTTAATAATAGTCTTTCATTCAAAAAGGTAAAAACAAGCGAAAAAAAAAAGTGTTAAACCTCTGCCAAATTTGGACAAAAATATAACTTTTTTTTTGGAAAGCATCAGGAGTTTGGAGGAGGCTAAAAGAAAAGATTATGTTCTGTTAGAAGACCTTTTAAGAGCAATCTGAATGCTGCATCTTAAGCACAAATCTTTAAAGCCTATTGGATAAAATGTAATATTTCTCCATTTCTCATAAAATTACTTAAACTAGAGAATATTATATAACATGAACTTAACTAATATTAATGTATATTTTTATCTGTATAAAAGAAATTTTTATTTCCTTGTCTTTTTGGTGGCCTGTTTTCATACAGTCCAAAAGAAGACTAAGTTTATGTCTCTAACAATTCAATCCTACTGATTAAGAGATTTAAATTCTCCTGGGGAGAAAAAATGATATAAACTTAACCTTCTCACTTTGCCAAAATATTAAATGTGTTAGAAATGGAACTAAAAACATTTTTTGACACATTTACAACGTGCAGATAGCTTTCCTCATCTTTCCTACTTAAAGATAGAAGCTATATATAAGAAATAGAGTATCTGGAGACTATTAGGAATCTAGCGATCAACTGATCTTAAAACCCTCTGAAATTACGGCACGTAGGCCAGCTGGCTATCAGTAACAGGACTAGTATACACTACATACACTAATACACAACAGTGTATTATCAGCCTTAATACAGAAGAGAGGCTCCACAAGTTAAATTTTAGTTCATATAAAATAAATTACATATTGTTCCATGTTTGACTAACACAATCATGCAAAAATAAAGTGAAAACATTTATTACTTTCAGAATAATATTTCTGCTATTTATTTGCTATAAATACAGCAACTTCCTTTAAATATGACTCATTCAAGGGAAGCTCAGACACTGTCTTTAAATTACTAACCATGGTGGTATATAATTTTTCTTAGTTTGAAGGACTGTGTTCCTTCTAAAAAAAGAACATTATAAATTTAGAAAAACACCCTATTGATTTAAGAAAAGGATGACATAAAGAGTATGTTGTTGACTCACTGTCAGCTACATCTAGAGACAAATCAACATATTTCCATGGAGAATGTCTCGTGCTTGCAGTTTACAATCAATAAGGAGGACAGAAGTGATAACATATGACTTTCTGCTTACATATTCATTTTGTATCCTAATATACCTCTGAGACAAGTTACAAATGGTTTAAAGCAGAAATACTGAAGGAAGACATTTCCCATCATGGGTCATAGAAAAAATAAAAAGTAATATACATGAAATCTAAATAACTGACACATTCCTTAGTACCAAATTCTAGAAGATTTTTGAGTATTTGATTGTGTAACTAGATTTTGTAGTATGTCAATCGTTATCTAAATGTGCTCAGTTTGTTATATTTATGAGCAACATTGGTTAGGCACCTAGCAGTGACTCCTGTTGCTACAACCTCAGGCTTGCTCTTAACAGAGGAAAAAACCAGGAAGGTGCACATGGGAAATTGGAAGAGTAATCTGAAGAAGGCCAAACAGCTGATAATGTGAGACACATCATTAAGACTAATGTCTACAGCCACAGATTCCATTTGATTTCTTTCTTCATTTCATTCATGCATTTACATCTTCAAAAGTTAAAATATGGGTTTTGTTGTTTTGGTACTTTTCTTTTTCTAGTACATGCTTTCAATGTTTTAAAATCTGAACCAAGTTCAACTTATGTTCTGACAACTAAAATACTTCTAGCTCTGTGCCATGCTTTGCCCACTGCCAGGAGCTCTCCCAAAAACTGCTCCAGAAGGGCTAAGAGGGATAACACCACAGAGAATTTCAGGGCAAGGTAAAAAAGCCTAATGCACTCTCCTAACCAGCTGTATATGGAGGCATATCACTTTTGAAGATTATCACTGCTATTCTTGCCTGCTCAGGGCATCAACAGAAGATGTTTTTGCTATCATTGTATCACACTTCCTTTAATGAAGTTGATAAATGTTGTGGCCACTTAAATAGGGTGCAAGAGGTGGGATGCACAGATAGATTACAGGCATCTCAAATAAATATATGTAACTCAAACCCCAATGCATTTTATTTGGTATGCTTCAGAGGAGTATGATCATGATGTACAGCATGTAAAACACTGTTCAACTGCTTAACGCAATCCATTTTTGCGAAAAGCGCATTTCAAAATTTACAGCAATGAAAGTCTCTATCCTTAAAAACTCCAAATGCCTTAGCAAGGTTACAGTAACCAACTGCCACTCTGAAGGGGGCTAGAGAGGGGAAAGAGTGTGCAGATCTAAAAGAAAAATTGGCAAGTCTTAAAGACCAGAAGGAATACTCTATGAAGTAATCTGGCACACAGACAAGGCCTGGAGGAAATGTTGATTCACTCCTTTGAAAGATGCTCTTTTCAATCAGCTAGCTCTGGAGCTCTGGAATTGTTCTGATCTGAACTTGATTGGCATACAACCACTTTTATCTAAGCCAGTTATGCTGGGTTTGTTTATCCAAACTGTAGATTAATAAGGTCAAAGATGCAGAGACACTACAGATTGTGTATGTAGATCTTACCAGTTTTACAGGTAAAAATCTTTCAATCGCACCTGTCAAAGCAACACTGTACAAATGTGACTAAGCTGCTTTCAGAGCCAGGCCACACCTGAAACAAGCACAGCTGCACAGCTGCTGGTCCCAGAGGCCCACATCAACAGCCTATGGATGATGTTTGGCCAGGCTGGTGTTTGGCCACTCATTGGGACTGCAGGTTACACACTGACCAGTCCATTATAGATTAGCTATGGGTGCATTCATCCTCTACATGCAACCTGAAGAGACTCAGCTGGGGCTTCACACTCTCTGGGGGATGATCCCATTCCCTTCCTGGGAACTTGAACACTACTTACCACAAATCTTTGGCATGAAATGGCATGATGACTGCTGGGATACAGACGAGAGCCACAGAAGCGACGCTTAAATACCTGGGAGCAAAGAATGCAAAAAGAAAACATTTAAAAAACATGAAAGGTAGGCCAAAAATTAAGGACAAATTTAACTGCTCTCCAGAACTTATTTCATTATTTTTTCCTTTGCATTACTTAAGATATTTTCACTAGTACAGTACTTTTATTCTCTGAGAAAATACATTAATGCAGGAAGGCTGAGTCTGCAAGACAGGGAAAGTCACTGCATCACTTCTCCATTTCAGGCCCTCTTCCTGAAACAAGCTACACCAATGGAATGCGTTTCACAGTGTGAAGTACATGCTCACTGTATCCAGTTGCCAGAAGTGGTATCTGTTGTAGGGAGCAGATGACATCATCTGAAAACTGTAACTGCTACTTCTGTACCACATCTGTTTTGTTCTACACCTGTAAAACCAACTGGCCAAAGCCTGTCAGGAAAGCAAATCTACCAAAAGTAAAGGAAAGGAAAGAAGACAACGAAAAGAAAAATTGAAAAGACAAAGAAAGAGCTCAGTGGATGAAAGATAAGTGTCAGGAAGTTATCAATATGAGAGAGCATATAAAACAGATATAGTAAATTAACTACAATTTTAAAATGCTTGATAATTAAAGATGAAACAAAAGCAGAGCATGAGATTTGTCTGGGGAAAGGAAATGTAGTACATTAAGACTGTGGAAATGAGAGAAAAAAATTAGTTACATGCAAAATGAATGAGGAAAGAAAAAAGCAGAATCTGAAAATGACCACTGCTTCAAAATTACTATGAGTTATGAATATTTTCTAAAAAGCTGTGCCATCATACAAATGCATGCACCACAATGGGAAATAACTCATTAGAAATAGAGCTAAGCTGTAAATCTCTAATATCCTTATTCTTACATTAACTTTCCAGACTTAAACAACCAAGTAAAGAAGTTCTTTACTTGGTATGAATAATTCAAACCTTAAGAAATCCTACAAAACTTTATAGTGTTATAACTTTATCAAAATTAGACTTTATTGCAGAACATAAAAAAATTTCAAACAGTATCAGCTTAAGCTCCACCAAAAATTTTATAAATTTAAGCTTTATTAGGCTAAGAAAATGGCATATATCTTAAAAATAAATGCTAAAGAAAAATACTTTAATACTTGTTTTGTATGTTTTCTGTAGCATTTGAAAATATTTAAAAATGCTTATTCAACAACAGAGAACATAAAGTTGAAACTGATTCAAATCAAGGCACCTTAAATGCAATGATATATAAATGGTTTTCATTAATTAGAGATGTGCAAACAATATAAGCAGTGCAAACGATGCATTATTTGTTAGTTTTAGGCAAACAGGATTGCATTCAGGGAATTTAATTTGCACCACCCTACTTTTAAGCTATTGCCATTGACAGGATGGCCACTACCCTGCTTTAGTCTAAAGGACAACTTTTTTCTACATAAATAAGAAATTAAATATGCCTAATAATATGCCTACTCAATATATATGACATTATCTGAAACAGTTTTCATTATAAACTCCTATGTATATCCAATTTGCTGTTCATTATGGTGACAGTTAAGTCTACATAATTAACCTTAATGACCCCTGGCAGCAAATTTCAAATTTATCTAAAAAGTGGCAGTATTGAATACTTTTCTATCAGATATCTGAATGTTATAAGCTTCACCAGAAGCACAGAATGAAGATTGACTAGCGTCTTCCACATAGTTCAGACTTTATCTGCATGATCATGAAAAAATAACAAAGTAGCAAGACAAAATACTGAAAAAGTAAATAAGCTTAAAACTGCAAAGATAATAAAACAACCCCAAACTTGCACAGAATAATGAAGCTCTGGGGGAACTTTAACCTACACAGCCCATTGCTTTATGAGGGTGAACGGATGTTCACTGTGCTTCGTTAAGAAGTGAGTTTCATTATTTCAATTTCATTCAGTTAAGAAGTGGGAAACATGGGTTCAGAACCCAGCAAGTTTATATAGAGCTTTGATGGGCCTGTCACATAATATTTTAGCTTTTTTTGAGAATGTTAACTTACATTCAAATGAAAACAAAGGTTGCCTAAATAATGCACTTCTCAAATTTAAAATAATGACACGGAATACATTTCACATCAAGATGCAAAAGTTACATATTGCATCAGAAAATGCATACCTTACTTCTTTTTTGACGATGGACAAGAGTTAAAACAGATTTGGGGAAGTGTATATGCTTGAGTAGAATTTTCTGCTAAATCTGAATGCTGAAGCTTCTTTTCAGCTCTGAAAAAAGATGGTAGAATGACCTTCCTAACTGGATGTCCATGTCCACTGTAAATGGAAAAAAATAGTATCAGTCCAAGCATAACGTTAATTTACAGAGGGGAAAAAGGCTATCTGAAAAATTATCTTAAAACGGAATGAGCAAAATACGGCCATAACTTCTGTCCTGATTGAATAAGATTAAGTGCACCTTGTCTGACAGATAATGACTGTGTGTTGGTCAAGCACAAGAATATCTAGGATGTGATGGAAAGAGAAGGAATTAGAACCAGGAAACCCTCACACATACAGTGGGCATGGAATTATACATACTTACTACATTTAACAAAAACTCTTAATAGAAATAAACTTTCAATACTCAAAGCCAGCAAAAATTATTCATTTACTGACACAAGGCATATTTCAATGGAAAAACTGAATTTGTTTATTCTCCCTTCTGTTTCTCTCATTCAAGGAGCCATTAGTTACATCACTAATAGGGTGGCAATTTGTAGCACTATTTGAATCACTCCTGAAGACCTACTTCAGACTCCCAGTCAAACAGAAACTCTCCCTTTTATGTTGCCAATTACCTTCACCTCAGTTGTTGCCATCTACAACCATTGTGTACTCCAGGTATTAACTAATTCTGCCCCCCAACACAATAATTACTCACTCCTGGCCTCCTACCAGCTACACTTTTGTGTCTTTCACTTCTCTGGGCTTTCACTTAGAAATCCTGTTCCACCACTACTCAAACTTTGGCTAAAGCTCAAAACTTTATGCCTCTCAGCTGCATTTCACAAAACACTCAATGTTTACAACACTCTAGATTAAATTATCATCGTAAATGTCTGCAAGTTATCTAAATTAGTTTTAACATCCACTCTAGATCTTCAGGTTTTCATATCCATTAGCCTGAAATCCTCAAATACTACAACTTTTGCCTGATCATTTGGTGAATATGAACTGTTTCTGAAGTGTGAATGTCATTCCTTTTCTGATACTGACCTCGGGCATTTCTCATTCCTTTCCGCAATAAAAACAGATTAACTAAGTTGCTACAAGTCCTGACACCTGTGTATATCTTAATTCCCCCAAACACCAGCCAAGTCTACTTTCCCCAATGACTCCCCAAATCTCTCATCATCCCTCCATGCCAAACCAAACATGAGACAATGCCTTAGAAACCTCATTTGAGTCCAGGGCTCAGAATGACCCAACACTCTTCATCACCTTGGGCTTCAAGTTTGCACTGGGGCCCCAGGCTTGACTTCCACTTATTCATATTTATTTCCTTCCACAGTACTTCTTCCTTTCCCAAATTCATAGAATCATATAATATCCTGAGTTGGAAAGTACTGACAAGGATCACCGATGTCCAACTCCTAGCCCTGCACAGGAGCACCCCAAGAATCACGCCATGGGCTTGAGAATGTTCTCCAAACACTTATGTCAGGCTTCGTGCCATAACCACTTCCCTGGAGAGCCTGTTCCAGCACTCAAAACCCTCACAGTGAAGAATCTTTTCCTAATATCCAACCTAAATCTCTATGACAGGTTCATGCCGTTCCCGCAGGCCCTTCACTGATCACCAGAGAGAAGAAATCAAGTGCCTGCCCCTTCATTTCCAAATGAAGTTGCAGGCTGCTATGAGGTCTTCCCTCAGTCTCTCGTCCGGCCTGAACAAGCCAAGTGACCTCAGCTGTTCTTCATATAACATCCCTTTTAGACTTTTTACCATCTTTATAGTCCTCCTAAAGACATTTTCTAGCATTTCTAGTAATTCCTCTGAGACTTCCCTGTGCTTTCTCTTCTGCCCTGTAGTTTTTCAAACTATCTTTCGGAGCTTCGACAACAAAGCCCGAGGGCCTTTCTCTCGGGACATGAGGAGAACTTTCTGTCCCCCCTGCGAGAAGCCCTAGGGAAGGGTCCTGCAGAGCCGCCGCGTCCCCTGAGAAAGGCGAGAACACCACAAACCACGGACGCTCGGGGAAAGCGGAGCTATTTCGGACGGGCACCGGGGGCACCTTGCGCATGTTTTTAAATCCGGGCCTCCGGCGTGGCTGCGTGTCCCCCGCCGCCCATCCGCGGTGCCGCCGCTGCCGCTCCTCCCCCCACGGCTCGGCCCTTTCGCACGGGAACACGGTCCCGTTCTGTATCCTCGGCGGCGCACCGGAGATAAGACGGCCGGGGACACGGCATTCCCAGGGATTTCCAGAGATTCCCAGCCTGCGGGAAGGGGGAACGGGAGGTGGCACAGGAGGGGGAGGGAGAGGAGGATCAGCGCGCAGCTTGCTCGCGACCCCAAGACGACTGCTGACGAGCGCCGCGAGCGCCGGGCGCCCATTGGCTGTCGCACAGGCGCAGCGCGGCCAATCAGGGCCGGGCGCGGAGCAGCGCAGCGCTCGCCCTCGCCTTGCCCGGCGGCCCCGCGCGCGCGGGGGGCGGGGTCACGTGACGTTCTGTTTA
>VZRN01005851.1:1296444-1374271 GCA_013397935.1 Dasyornis broadbenti | reverse complement strand
CCCGCACGCAGGCGCGGGGGAAGGGGGATGGGGGGGGGGCGTTGTTTTCGCGCAGCCGGGACAGGGTGAGGGCTCGCCCTGGGGACGGACAGGACGGGCTCAGTGCGTACGCCTTCGGCAGCCACTTCTTCTCCCTCATGCTTTGCCCGACCCCCGCGCCCCCACGTCGCCTGCGTAATAAATAATCTCTGGCCCAAAAAGGGTTGGGAGGAGGAGAGGTGGTTGGTGTTAGCTGCTGCGGGCCCGGCCGGCTGTGAGAGGACGGGGACAAGAGAGAAGGTTCCAGCCTCGGGATCCAGGCGCGGGAGGGGAGTGGTGGTGCAGGCAAGGTGAGGGCAGCGCTCGTCCCCCGCTGCGGCTCAATGCCCTTCCTCCCCCCCCCTCCCCCCCACGACGGCTGTGGGTTTGCTTTTTGCCTTTGAGGAAATGCAGTGAGAAGGGGAGCTTGCGTTTTTGGGTTTTTGTTTGGGGTTGGTTTGATTGGTTGGTTGTTTTTTTCTCTATCGAGTATTTATAACCTCAGGGCTTGTGGTGGCTGCGTCTTCTAAGCCGAGGCATCGTTGAGAGGTGCGTGAGACAACATTTTGTTTTGTTTCAAGAGAAACCCGTGGGCTAATGATGGGTATTTTTCCTTTCGGGAGTGGAGGAGGTGGCGCGGCTGCAGCGAGGGGAAGATACTTCGTTTACGTAAATAAAGTGTGTGAAATGCGCGGTAACTTCGCTTTTAGCCCGCAAGCCAGCGTGAGTCCGTCGGTGAGTGTTGCTGGCGGCAGCCGCCGGGGGAAAAGGAGAAGGCTGCCGCTGCCCCTGCCCCCCGCTCTGCCATAAACGCACATTTTGTCTCTGTTTATACTGTGGTCTCTGTTTTGGCTGGGAGAAGCGTAAGGGGAGGAGCAGGAACTGGCTCCGGGGCTGCCACCTCCTCCCCGCTGTTTTCTTTGTTGTTATCTGCTCGGGGAGGGTTCCTGGGGTCACGTTTGTAGCTGAGCTGCGGTCTGTGGTGTTAATGGAATTTCTCTTGGGCCCGAAACCTCGGGCCGCCTGCTGCAGTGCATGTGCGGGTCTTGTCTGCCCTCCGTCCGCCCTCCTCCCCCCTGCCTCGGCAGTTGTCAGCGGCTCGCACTGAAGTTGCAGGAAGGGGAAGGGAGGGCGGAGGGGGAAGGAATCTTGGCATTTATTTGATACTCGATCAGCAGCCTGGGCTTGCTTTGTGCAGCTTTGTCGTAAAAAAAAGAAAAAAAAAAAAACACCCAACCGAAAAAAAAAAAAAAGGAAAAGAAAGAAACACTTCAGGTGGAAGTCTGAGGGGATGTCTGTTTGAAAACAGGGTCTTTATGAAAGTACTAAGCTGCTGCAGTGTCTGAAAAATGCTTGTGTCCTTTCAGTACTTGCCAGGGCCAGCGCAGTTACTGTTCTCCAAGTGGGTATTTTTTCACTCCTGTCAAGTAAAAGTCAAGCACATTTGAACTGCAGACTTTAGGAAGAAAGTAAGGTTTCTTCTCATAAAGAACAGCAAACTCTGAGACACACACAAAAGTGCCCAGAATAAGACTAGTCAGCACTTCAGCAAATTAATGAAAATACCCATTTCCTCTTGACCATATGACCTCTGTGTTACAGAGAATGCTTTTTAAGATGCAAGACACAAAAAATCTAATGCTTAAAGTTAGTAAATTACAATAAGGTGGGGTGAGAATGTCTTTGCAGCCTTAATCCATTGTGCCTGCAAATTAATCATAATGTGTGATACATTTTTTTTCCCCAACAGGACCATTACCTTACTCTGGACAGATGATGTCTGGAAGGAATAAGGCTTGGATAGTTGGAGCTGTCTTCTGCAGAACTCCTGCCTGGTTTGTTAGGAAAGTTTGAAAAGTATTTTGGATGTGTAGGTTGGTGTGTGTGAAAGATCTATTGGTATTTTAACTGACTTTGGATGAATAAATATAATGATAGGAATGTAAGAAGTATGTGAGTGAGGTCAGAGAGCCACAATGAGGGCTTTGGAGATGGACACTTAGCCAGATGTTCTTTACAACAGTCAGTGTCCCTCAGAAATGCTAGAAAATACAATTGGATGTTGTTGGGAGGTCTGCAGTGAGGAGAGCATAATGAAATCACAGAAAGAGAAGAAAATGTTTATTCCTGAACAGTTCTGGATGGCCAAATTTTATCACTGTGTCTGTGCAGGATTAGGTTCTTTCCCTGCATAATTGCTGATCTCTCCAGAATTCGTGCAATAATCTTCCTGCCTCTCTAATTCACCTTCTCTCTGGATTTTCTTCATCTGATCTGTATCATGACTTCCTTTAGATATGGCCAGTTTCAATTCTGCAGTATTCTATTTATAAATTATGAAGTTTTGCCATTTTCATAATCATAATGTTGGCAGTTAGGTGATTTTTATTGCTTAGTCTTCTGTTTGCCTGTCAGTGACTGCTGCCCCAAGTTGCAGCTCCTTTTGAAGAGGCTTCTGCCTAATAGGAGACCCAAGAATAGGACCTAAGTGCCAGACATGTATTGTGGTTTTCCATGCCTGTGTGGAACTACACCAGAGCAGTCACTTGGCTGTCTTTCTGTAAGCTTGAAGTGCTTTGAGATGGGAGGTATGTATTCTGAAGCTAAAGGTAGTCTTAGGCATGATACCAGTGCAGGTGAAAGTCTTAAAAGTGCATATTGCCTAGGATATTTTTTGGTTTAGGCAAGCTTAAAAGACATTAGCACAACAATCAAACTTGAAATTCCTACTGCAAGACATAGTAGTTCAGGGTTCTTGTTTTTTCTCCCGCAGAATTAGGCAATAAAATCTTTCCATGCAGTGTCTCAGAAAGGTGTATGTCAGGTGTTTCAAAAGTTCCCCAGAACAAATACATTAAAATCAATTCCGAAATATTAAGCATTATGGGAATGCTCATGCCAGTCTAAGGTGCATGGATAGAAAAACCTGAGGATACAGTCATTTTTTTTCTGGCTGAGAGGCATCTTTACATGTACCTGTTCTAGTCATTTCCTGCTTTGTTCCCATTTTCAGCAGGAATGTCAGAGATCTGCTATTTTACCCTGCTGAACTGAAAGTGATGTTCTGTAGCTGATGTTTAATTAGCTCTGTATATAAGAAAAGTGCCTTGATGTCTGCAGCACTTGGCGCTCTTTAATGTAGACATCGTTTAATATAGTCTCATTTATTTTACCTACTAAGAATGTAAATTCCTCAAAGCAGAAGTGGGTAGAATGTATGTGCAATCATGTTTTGCAAATGAATAATCGGGTATGTGACTGGCCTAAGGGACTCCAGGAATCTTCCGGTAGGGTCAGAAGTTGATCTGCATACTTCATCTTCTCCAACCAACAAGTGTGGATTTTTTGGATGGAGAACTCTTTTGATGTATCTGCTTTGCAGAAGTGTGATCACACTGTTCCAATTCATCATTTATAGAGATATAGGGACTAAAGTGTGGTACTTTATATTAAATATTATGGGTATAATTACATGAGAGCATCGGGAAATAACTGCTGTGCTCCAATTCTTTTGGGATTTATTTGTGTGCACTGGATGTTAATGAAAGCCTTCAGGCCTCCTTCATGAAAGCTCTTAAAGCAGTTTCTGCTGCTGTGTTATTTAATAAATTTGGGTTGGACTTCTGGTCCTTGAAGAAAGGATAGAATTTATAGCAGCTTAGGATGCTGAATATAATTTTTTACAGAACGGAAAGATTACTGGCTGGCATTCAGAACAGTGGTGTTGATTCTCTGTCCTTTTTGTCCTGGTGTGTCATGCCTACTTCATGTTTCAGAGGTAGTGTTGCAAAGTTGACAGTGATGTTAACTAATCTCAAGGAGCTTGGAATACTGGTGGAATGTATGTGTGTGGATTCTTGCTGAATCTACTTCTGATCAGAAGCTTACTGGAAATGTTGAAAGTAAGAAATAAAAGTAAACCATAAGCAAAGATGTCTTTAAAAATGGCTCTTAGTCCAAAGAAGCTTATTTCTGGAAAGAAAAAAGGATTGGAAACTGATCTGGAGAACAGCTATAGGGTCTTTATCACTTGTACGTTGGGACTACAATTAGTATGCGACTTATATCTAAATGAATTTTATTAGACCTTTAAATGGAAGCACAAAATTATAAATTGACCTTTATGGTGAGAAAAGACTTGTTTAGAGATCATTACAGAGCACTTAAACAAACAAAAAAAGACAAAACCTCAAACTCCACAGCTCTAAAAGAGTTTAGGCATGACTTCAGGAGTCACCATGGGAACTCACAGGCTACAGATTCTGGTGTATTCTCATGTGGCGAAGTTCTAGAGCGGAGAAATGACTGTGGAACTCCTTTTCTTAGAGGGGCTGTCTTGTGGCAAAAAAATGCTTGGAGCTTGCTGCTTAGCAAATGCGTTTAATGAGGGCTAATTTTGGAGTTCTGGCTTTGTTTTGTGTAATGTTTTGTGAATAAAGGATGTAAAGATCTTGCTTTTACAAGTGCAGACGTTGAGTTCTATGAGTTGCATGCAAATAGAGATTTAAGATACTGTGAGTGTTATTAAGGTGACATAACAGGTGAAGTTTGGAATGCCTCAAGTATTGCATTTCACTTGATTAGCTCAGCATGCACTTGTAAAACAAAGTTGGATTTGCTGTAATTTCTAGGGTAATTTGCTGGATTTCTGGTGTGTAAAAGAGGACAATTGGAATTAATGTTTAAAATCTTGTCTGAGGAAACAATTCAGAATTTGACTTTACAACAAAAACAAAACTTTAAAATCAGATTTAAAAGGTAACAGGGTTAGATCAAATGTTTTGATAGCCACATGGGATGTTTTGAATCCTGAATGAAAGATTCCATTTATATGGAGGTGCTGCAGGGCATCTGAGTTGTCAGCATGGGGCTGTTAGATATGAGAGGATTTACTGAGTGCCTACATTATTTGAAGATTAAAAAAAAAATGGCAGATAGGATAAATGTGAAGTAGAGGTAGCTGAGCAGTTAGAGAAGAGAGCCCTTGTCTTGGTTGCTGACATGCATACATTACTGGAGATGGTGTGTGTTTAGAGACACACATGCACAAAGAACACAGTTCTATTTGTGCACAACCAGCCAATTTTGTGGCAGTGTAGAGACTGTAAACAGTGTCTCTGTTCTGGATGTTTTTAGAACCTGGTGATGACAGACTGGTTACAAGTCAGTGTCTCCAGGTTCACTCTCGTGGTCTCTTTTAGCCAATGATGCATTTTATCTGGTTTCTTTTCCAGTCCCTACTGTTAGGTTCCTTTCAAAGCAGTTTTAAGTCACACAGAAAGAGCAGCTCTTCAGACTTGCAGAGAAGCAAAGACAGGATGTGGGCAGAAGAGTTTTCTGTTTTGTTGTTTAGCATTAATTGTTGCTGTAGCACCAGCCAAGTGGCCAATAGTTAGCATGAGCACCTAAAATAGCACTAGAGGTCTGTGTTTGAGCACTCGAGTCACATTGCAAGTACCAGAAGCTTGCTGTTTTTATTATAAAACCTTTCCTTTGCATGAGTCCTAAATAGATAAGTCTTATTAAAGCTGTCAGTAATCATAATTATTTCTTCCTTTTTTTTAACAATTGGCTTGTTAAAGTCTTAAGTGATAGCTGCATATTTCTAATGACAAATTAAGCAATCTTGAAAACTATTTTCAGGATGAATAGTGACAACTTTGTAATACTGGGATAATGTTCCTCCAGGAGGCATCTGTCACTGGGAAAATTTTTTTTTCCAGCTGATGTCTACAAATGTCTTTTTAGATTTAGTGGTAAGAGAGTCAAATCGGAGTTGTTCTAAAATACTGGTTTAAGATGTAATGAAAGGCAGTATGCAGTAATACTGTAGACACAAAGGGAATGTAACTATTAAAAGTGTGTATTGGTACCACTGTTCAAGCAAAACAGAATTTGTTACTAGTTGTCTTCAGGAGTGAAAGGGAGCTAGATTTCAAACAGATCATCTCAGAGGTGACATATCTTAATTATTTGTTCATATTTTTTAAAAAAAGACAAACCTGCTTCTCCAAAAAGAGATTTCTGTATCAATGTATGGGTTTTGTAAATGAAGTGATAGTAATTGGAATTGTTTATAATAATAATGAATCACAGTTGGCGGTTGATATGCCTGTGGCATTCCTGTCCCAAATGAAAGGCTTGATTCCTATAAATGGTTGTTTTAACATTGAAAGAGGAATTAGGACCATGTGGTTGGCAGAAAATGAGAAGTGATTCCTATTTTGAGAATTTGTTATTTCTGTAGTAATTGTTTTTAGCAGATATTTGGGAATTACCATGTGGATTTCTTGACATACAAAAGAAAAAGCCAAGTAATACTACTCAACCCAGTCAGGATGACTGTGCTGTGTCATGGTTTGTTTATCAGAGTTAAAATAAGAGATGATTGTGGGAGCCACAATCCTCGTAATCATATTTTCAGCACAGTTGGTTTTACTTAATAGGTATGGCTGAAATGTTATGCAAGTCAGCATTGCTGAAAGAGTGAACTCCAAAGTTCTCTAAAGGAGATGCTTACTTTTGACAAATGATTAATATTTCTGTAGTACTAACAACTTCAACTAATAATGAATTTCTGTATTTTGACTGGGACATCAGTTTGCCATTACAGGATTTGATTTTCGTTGGAAAATCTTTGCCTGAGACTCATGCAGTTCTTGTTTACTCTCGTAGTTCTTGTTGGATTCTGGTGGGTGGGGTGTTGCTGGCTTTTTTTCTGCTGGGGCATGTGATCCTGCTCTTTATTTGAAAAACTCTCCCCTTTACCCTTCTGAGAATGAACTGTGGCTTTCTTTCCATTCCACGTAGTCCAGTTTGTTCAGCTTTGCTGTGTTCTTCAAGAAACTCTAAATTTGGCATTATTGCGGTCAGAAGGTCAGTGAAACTGGAAGGACACAGAAAAGTTGAGCTGCTATGTTTCTTTGACTTCTGCTGAGCTGACATCTGCAGTATTATAAAATCCCATAGGCCTTAGTTTCTCGTTATTTGCTTCAGTTAATTATGCATTCATCATGACTAAGACTCATTACTGCCAAGTTTCCTGAGATTCTGCGATGTTTTCTGAAGTAATTCAGTTGTCAGAAAAAGTCAGTGTACAATTTGACTTCTCAATTCTGGCATGCTCTCGATAAGCTGGAGTTGTCCATGATGTAACTACATCAGGTTGTGTGAGTGTAGCAGCCTCTTGCGTTGTATCTGTAAACTACACTTCTGTCAGGTGAAAACCATGTGCTTTGTATGACTGCAAAAAAGCTGGTGCAGTAAGATTGCGGGAATGATGATTAACTTCAGCTTTGCAAGTGCACAGCTGCTATATAGGCAATGATAAAAAGTTCTCAACTTCCATTTCTTGCTGAAATATTTGCATGCATGTCTTGGAATGGTTACTGGAGCTTTCACAAATGCTCCAAATCCCTTCCAGATGACATCTGCTGTTGTTGGTACTGTAAGCAAATTACAACTTTGGAGCCACATTTACAGTAGTACTTGATTCATACCTGGAGACAAAGAAAAACTATAATTCAGAAACATTTTCAAGTTAAAAATGTGCTAATGTATTTTGGCTTGGGCTTTTAAAGAAGGCCTATAAAGGGTTTTGTTCAAGTATTTCTAGTTTTTAGTTTAGGTGTACGTGACCTCAGGTCCAGTGAGTAGTGAGGCTAAGCACGTATTCTCAGTAGCAAACAAACACATATATTCAGCATGTACGTATATAATTTGCCACCGCACCAGCACAGAAGATGGCACTAATGCAGGCACAAACAGCACCAATGGCCTTATCCTGTTACCCTTTCTGGATGGCCAAGCTGAATGTCTGCTAACACATATTTGTATGTCTTACGAATCTTTCCAGTTACTGGGTTTAGGTAGTCATTCTACCCTGGAACCAACTCTTCAGTCCGTTTATGCCCCATTGCCTCTTGCATGCATGCACATGCTCAGCTGCTAATCCTAAAGACTGCAGATTCTCCAGCAGCTCACCTTGGACTCCTCTTTGTTCTTCCAGCAGCCATCTCCTGCCTCACTTGGCCTGTCCTGTCCTAGATCCAAGGCCACTCTGCTGGTTTGCTGGCCAGTCCAGCTTGGTACTCTGCCTGATTACACCATGACCTGGAGAAGCTCACACCCCGCTTTGCTGGCACCACAGATGCACTGGCCTCTGTGACCTGTGATGCACACAGGCACCAAATAGAGGCCCAAGAAAGAGTTGCAGAAGGAGATCAACAGTCAGACAGGATAGGCAGAGCACAGCTGGGCACACATACTGACCTGCAGCCTACTCACAGGTGTCCTGTTCCTCTTGTCACCATAGCCCTGGCTTTCCTGTGCTTGTTTCTCCCCTAGTCACTGTGATTTTTTTCCCTTTCCCCACCCCTGGTTCTTCCCCTAAGCATTCCCTCACGGGACTTGTGCC
The DNA here is from genome assembly GCA_013397935.1 of Dasyornis broadbenti. Lineage (NCBI taxonomy): Eukaryota > Metazoa > Chordata > Aves > Passeriformes > Dasyornithidae > Dasyornis > Dasyornis broadbenti. The sequence goes on along the minus strand of VZRN01005851.1, from coordinate 1,365,837 downwards.
ATCCCCAAGTCCCTTTCCCCAGCACTCCATGGTAGCTCTTGTAGCCCTGTAAGAGTCGTGTCTTTTGATCTGAGAAATGCCTTAGAGAGGCAAGGTGGTGGTGGGAGTGTGGAGAGAGTTGATGGTAGCCCAGGTCAGGATATTTGCATCTATTTCCCCCACACCTAACTGCACCCCTGCTCCTTTGTGTGCAGAACAGCTTTCTGCCACATAACTCAACAAGGTTAACTTTGATATGTGCAGGCAAATAATCTGTTTAATCATTTGCAAGCCCTGTGGAAAATTTAAGGTAGAAGATACTGTCTGGCCACAGAGGTGTTAAAGTGATACTGTTACAAAAGCAATACTTTGAAACATTACCTCAAGGTAGGGAGAATACTAGAATATTTGCATGAAGCTTTGTCAAATAGACTTTGATAATGGCATTAATGCTGTAACCTTTTACATTGTAAATTAAAGTGTTGATTTTTTTTTTTTTCCCCTCTGAATGACTGGAGACTTTTTGGTAGAATTTTAATGTAGACTTAGTTTGTATTTGATTTGTATGTGTTGAAAATTTTGATAAATCATTGCTTCTTCATGGTAAGAACCATGGAAAGATAGTTGATCTCTACTTTATATAAAGTAAGCATTGAAAATCTTTAATAGTAGATATTTATGGACAGTCACATCATTTTAGGTTGTGCTGTTCTTGGGTTTATGGAATATGTGGAGACTGAGACAGATTATGATATGGATCCTTAAAATGCAGGATTTGGGGATTAAAAAGAAGTGTGGTTAGATATCCATTGCTTTCTTTGACAAGATAAATTAACTCAGTGTGCAAGTGTTAGTAAACAAGTTACATTTGAAAAAATGGTGAACCCAGTGTGATGCTTCTGGAAAATTGCATCAGTGAAAGAATTTTGTCATGGTTCTGAGGAAGAGAAGCAGGAAACAGGAGTAGGCTTTACTCATTCTATCCTCTTGAAGAATTACAGGCCTAAGTAATAAAATAACCTCTCAAACCATATTGTTCTATTGCACTGGACTGTTTTAAGAATTAAACTAGAATTGGGATTTGTTTTTTCCTTAAATTGTATTTATTTAGCATCTCATAAGAAGAGGATACATAATAAATAAAAGTTGGGATTCTCAGGCTGTGAAAGTAAACATCATGATAATATAGTATTCAGGTTATTTGTGCTGTGATTATTGCATGCTATTTTGATGCTTTTAGATATATTTCTAAATATTAGAAACCAAAAAGTTTTAGTGTACTTGGAGCTTGATAAATTTGATAGATATTTTTGGTTTTTAATTGGGCCTGGATTTTTTTTTTTGTAGAGACTGAGATAAATGCATAGCTCCAAGATGAGGTTTCAAGTATCAGGAATGTAACTAACTTCTATTTTTACACTTGACCTCATTTCTATTTTCTTTTGCTAAAAGCAACAGGCGTATGTTGTTCTGTTGCTGCTGGAAGTGAGTTATTTAAATAACTTTAAATGTTTATGTGCAATAAGTTTTTGAACTTTAGTACTGGCTGAAATAGTGAAAATTTTGTCATGGGTCACATTTTGCCTACTCAGAGTTATCTGAAGTGTGACTTGATCTGCTTAAGAACTATAACTTTTTATGGTAAAAGGTTAGGAAAACATATTTCAGTTCTCATACAAAACCTGCTTTGTACCTCATTACAAAAGAGGATTCTTGCTCCCCATCCCCCAGTTGTTACTGGTTACTCTCTGAAGGTGATACTCAGAGTTAAAGAGCATCATTTTACTGTGGTTTGTTATGTTCTGGTCACCCAAACGAAACCATTATTAACCATTTTCTTTCATTAAGAGAAATTGGTTTTGTTTTAAAAGAGTTGAGTATTTGGCTTTTTTTTTTATGTTTGTCAAGGTGTCTTAGTTGGAAAGTGATCATGATAACACTAAAATTTGCAGAAATGTTTGTGTCACTTTTATGCCTACTTCCTTTTCAGGCTAAACTGGATTAAATATACCAGAACTAGTTCTTTGTACACATCGCTCTACAGCTCTTCTAATTCTTAACATTTGCCTGTTATGGCTTACATGAACCTACTTGAAATGAATACTCTCTGTTAAATATCCTTCTACAAAGCTTTGTATTGTGGCAATGAGTTTTGCAGCCTAGTCACTCTGTAGCTCACTAATTTGTGAAATATGTGCACAGACAGCATTTTCTGATCTGCAAAACAGGTGCATGAGACAGACTCAGTGAATATCAGACATCTGTATGTATGAAATATCGATTAATATCTGTCATGAAGTCCTGATATTTTAGGCAGTGAACAAACTGCTATTACTTTATATCTCCTGTTTCTGTGGGTCTGTTGGGCCCTTGAGAGAAGCTTTTCATCTTTCCCCCTTCTCCCAGTCAGTCTGTGATACAGCTCTTTGGCTAGTTTATACTGGACAAGCTAAAAATAGTTGTGGCCTGGGAATAGACAGAGCTGTAGGCCCACCTCTCAGGAGCTGAGACCTTTATGAAATGTGCTAGAAGAGGACTGCCAGATTCTGTCATGGACACTGGTATCAGAGGAAGAGTAGGGGATCTTCTGCATGTTAGACATTGGGTTAAACTGATACCCTTTGCTTATGAGATCTTTAGTGGAGCTTTGAAAGGTCACTAAGTCATCTTAGGCTGCCCAGAGATGAGAGCATTTTATGCATTGCCTTACAACTAAACAACAGGAAATGTTTTGGACTGGTGTGGGTAGACAAGCAATATTAATTGTTTTGAAGTCTGCAGTTGATGGTACGCTATAAGGTACACGGAATCAGGGCAGAGCCAGTTGTTCATTCTGTCATAAAGGTATATGTACAACCTGTTGAGATGTAATCAGCAGTTTTCCTATAGCTGAACTATAGAGTGAGCAACAGACTGGCAATGATTGTTTTGCTGACAGTTTACCACTGCATACTGGGAAAAAAACATGCCATGCTTCTCTGATCAGGTACTGTTACCAGGGACTCTAGTTCTGCCACTCAAGCTGCATCACACCCTGCCACAGACTTTAGCTCTTAACATTTTCAATCAGGTAGTCAGACTTTTGTTAGCAGTTACCATTGCTCTCTGAAATTATTGAAATAATTTAGAATTTTTTTTTCATCTAGTAGACTGTATCACTGAACTGATACATAGCAAGTTTTTGGTCTAGGATTTTTTTTTTTTTAATATTGCTAGCCAGCAGCATCTTGCTGCCTTGAAAAATGATTTTCAGAGCACTTAAGGGGCTACTTTTCTTACCAGCACTTCCAGTCATCTGCTTCAAGTAAGGAGGAGCTGGCTCTGGGTCTGAGCAGCAACTGGTTATTAATGCTGTCTGTCAGTAATTGACAAACTCTTTATGCCAGACAGACTAATGTCTTCAGAACAGGTGCTAATGTCAGGTGCTTAAAATCTCATGAGACTTGTGCAAAGACAGGTTAATCAGGGAATTTCAGAGCTGTTAGTCATCTCATCAACTTCTCTTATTCATGAGGGCTTTTTCATTTTATAAATAACGCTTCTTAACAAAAGATTTATGGTATTGGTAGATACTGGCTGAATTAGAAATTGTTGTGAAATTAGATACTAGCAAATCCTTTGAAGGGAAGGGAATGTTTCTGTATTTCACCCCAATTTAAAGCTTTTTTTGTAGCATTAATGATTAGATTCAAAATGTTTGTAGGTAGGCAAATCCCAAATGTCTCATGTATTTGGAGTGGGAGGTGTGTGGGGGAAATAATTTTGTTCAGATGACCAATAGGTACTCTTTACTAGCAATCAATGAGTCTGTGTTTGAAGAAGAAACTGTTCCTGAAGCCTGAGAGGCTTAGCTTTGCAAAACGTTTTTCTCTTGCCTAGATTTAAAGCAGTAAGGAGAGATAAGTCAGGATGTGGGGTTATGCTACACATTAAAATTTCCATCCAGGAGGTGCGTAGGATTGTTTGCTTTGCTTCGTAATAAAAGATAAAGAATTTTCAAGTCTTTATCAGCATACCTGGAAACAGGTCTGGCATACAGAACTGATGTATAGAAAAATGTTCCTTCCAGCATTCAGTCCTTGGTATCGTGTGAAGAGAGTAGGTGGAATTTCAGATGAGAAAAACAAATTCAGTACAAAAGAAGGTATAGACCAAGAAAAGAATGTATCTTAGTTCAAAGAAGAGGAAAAAAATCCAAAACCACAAAAGCAACCAACACGATTCAATGTTTTATTATATTTTACTTGAAGTTCCTGTGAACTGTCTCAATTAAAAAAGTTCAGTAGCTACTCAGCAAATTAGTCCAAAATTATGCCCTTGTGTAAGGTACCAAGGTTAAAGTCATTTGATTATGTGCTTTTATGCTTGTCACTGTTCATACATTTGTGGAGTTCCATAAATTTCAGTACCTCTTTTGAGAGAAATGCAGTACCATGTGTGCTGTTCAGTGTGTTCAGGTGACTGGAGGTGGAAAAACAGTGAGAGCAGGCACATACCTGGAATCTTGCATAAACAGCTGTTGAAAGCTCAAACAGGAAGATCAGGGCTTAAGCTTACATCAGACTTGACAAACATTTTCTGCCCAAGTAGGTCAATGCAATTCAGGTTAAGTCAGTAGTTGTAGCTGTTTACATTCATTTGACTTAACGCTAATCCTGTATTCTGTTTTTGTTCCATTGCTATATTGCAAAGAACTTCGAAGTATGCCTTGTGGAGTGCACTGCGTTGGAGAGCTGACTCTACTTGGTTTTGTATTTGTTCCTGTTTAACTTGAACAGTTTCTTGAAGGGATCCACTGAACAGTAGGTTAGGAGTGAATGTTTTTGAGTAAGATTAGTCTAGAGTATAGACTTCAAAAACATGCAGTGTTCTCAGTAGAGTTTTCCTTAATGCACCAAATAGGGTCATATATCCTGGAAATAACAGTTTTTCTTCTTTCATAGATGTTTGGAGCGACAAAACATAGCTGTGGAAGGGAAGGCAGTTCTACTAGTGGGTTTTCCAAAGCTCTTAGACTTTTTGCTGTCTTTAGTATCAGTTTAGCAGCAAGGTGTAGGTATAAAAATTTTTAAAAAGTGTTTCTGAAGACTTCATTCTGAAATACCTCTGTGTCCCACATTTTATTGTTGCAGTCACCTACTACAGTTACTGCCAGCACACACTTCATATTTTGGTTTCCTCCAGTCTTTGCTTGGTGAAGATAATATTATAATTATTCTTTTCCTTTCAGATAATAATCAATCATTCTCTTTGTTTGAAAGTTCTTGCTGAAATGTTAAACTCGTCTCTGCAGTTTGAGGTTGGATTTCCTTGTGTGACTCACTGTTACAATACTTGGGAGGAAATGGAGTCCTGTGGTTATAAGAGTCATTGGATAGGATAAGAACAGCCGAAATAATGATCTTGAGTTCATAAGGGTGTCACGAATTGAGTCTGGACAGAAAGAAGTAGGTCTAATACATGATTGGTGGCCTCGGGAACTTGAAATCTCCACTGATAAGAGCGATGTTGCTGATTTTTGTAATGAGTAAACTGAAACTTAAGTTGACTGAAGTGTTTCAAGCCGTTGTGTGCATTTATGGTTAATTCCCTTCTATTGCCAGTCACAGAATATTCCTTTTTGGGGAAACTGAATGCTAAATCGTAATATTAATGTGCAGCTCAGTGGTTTATTGCTGTCTTCTCCCTCTCACAGGTAAGAGGGAAGATTCACCAAGCAATGTGGTATTCCATGTATGAGTTACAAGTAATGCATCATACTTCTGATTCAGTGTGGTGTTACTCCAAGCAGACACCTTAGTGAAAACAGTTCTGAGGAGGAGACTTAAAATACAGCTGATTCCATTTATTTGAAATTACCTCCTTTTTTCCATCCTTTGAAGCAAACTAAGAATCAAGTTAGTTGGCTCAACTAGCTTGTATTCTAAGTAGTTATCTACATGGAGTCATGTTGTGTCAGTATAACAAGATACTAAATTTGTAAGATAATTGACATAATATGGATTTAGTAATGTCAGTGAGGTTTGTCTGTCAAATTAACTGGATACCTTACTAGCACGGTGCTTAAACTGTATTTAAGGGAGTGTGCAAATCCTTAATGGCCTAAAGAATTAACCTGAAGTGCAAATATATTTGTAGAAGTTCTGAAATACTTGTTTTGTATTTTGTACAAGTTCTGCAAAACTTGTTTCCCTTTAAAAGCTGGGAAAGAAGGCTTGGTAAACCTTACACCTTGTTACTAACTTCTTAGCTGAGAGTTTTGCATATCTTATAAAATAGTGAAGAATTAAAATGCGCTCAAATTTCGTCACTTCTTAGCCACATAGCAAAAACATACGTGTTCAATTAATGTGACAATATTAAAAAGAAAAACTAACCCAAAGAACATCCAGAAATTATTTAAGGAATTTCACTGAAATTGGTTACAAGTTAGGTCAGAAACAGGTCAGAGGTGATGTTATACGGTTTGTGTGGATTGTTATGGAAATTGGAAGTGTGTTTCCATTTCATTTTTATTGTGAATACGTCAAGATGGGGTTCCAACTTCTGAAAATAAATTCACGAGTAGTGTGGAATGAGAAACTATGATTGTTTTAATTGTAGTTTGTTTTACTAGGTGAATGAACTTTTTTATCAAGACTATATTGAAGTTTTAACTCCTAAACTCTAATTTCTGTTGTCTTCTGTATTCCAAAGATTCCCAAGGCTAAAAGCAATAGCTGCATTTTGTTAATGTGACGAACCTTCCTCTTGTGAAATCGCTACACGTCTTGGTGTAATTAGAATGCTGCTTATGCTCTTTATGAACTGCATGTGTTTCAGTTTTAATATCAGGGAACTTCACAGAATGTTTTTGGTGAGCATTCAGCTGTTTAGAAAGTTTTATCGTAGTATGCTCTGCTGTTTTTGTCTTGGTCCTGGGTCAGCTGTCACAAGGAAAATTTGATTAACTTGCTCTCTTTCTCCAGCTGTGTTAAAATGGCTTCAGATGTTTTCTTTGCTGTGTTTAAAATACCTGTCATCTCTGTTGGAAGTAGTTTTACTTTCATAAGGCAAAAGCTTACAAACATAAAAGCATTGGAGGAAAGTGAACTATCAAAAAGTATTTCTCTGCAGCACAAGAAGTCACTTTTCACAAAAAGATCTATTTTTCACTTCCTCGGGTGTTTTTGTTTTTGATCAAAAATACTCTCCATTTGATCATTTTTGCCTACCTGTAGCTGTAGAGTCCAGAGTGTAGAGCACTGTAGTTGATTAATGAAAGCAAACCAAAACGAAATAGCTAAAAAACAAACATCACCACCATCATCTACCTAATGTCACCTTCTTCAGACAGGGGCAGTGTATCCAGAACGAGCTGTAACCTTTAACTGCACTGCCAAATAGTCACTCTGTTTTGCTGTGTCTCATTCTTGAGAGGAGACTCTCCATTTCTGTTCTTCCCTACTTCCCACAATGTCATGCTATCAACCACACCTTTTCTGTTCTTGCCTTTGACATTTTGTGTGAGAACCATTAATGAAGCTGAGATGCTTGGTGGGTGTCATCAGTAGAAAGTCTTGTGATACTGCAGTAACTTGAGCCGTCATGCCAAGAATACAGAATTTCCAAATGCCTTAAAAAATGATGTTTCAGCGTTGTATTGAAAAATAGAAATACGTTATTTACAGGAAATAAATGTTAAGTGAAACTAGTGAAGACACTTGTTGATGGTAATGCTAAAGCTTTACATTTTCCAATGGGCTCTGCACATTTGCTGGCACAGTGCTGATGGCGAACCAAGTTCTCCATCTGCTGGTGTGAGGTGGTGGATGCACCTCGCAGGAAGGGCTGGAAGCGGCATTCCCGTTTCTCAAATGTAGCAACTGCTTCAGTCTTAAAGGAAGCTCAGTTCTTACCTTTGTGGTTTTCGTTAAAATTATTTCCAAACAGATCTCAAGATAATCATGAAATTTTTAGTATAAAAGACGGCAAAAGCTGTTGCTTTAGTTGCTGTAGATTATTTAACTGAAGTATCATTTGATTCATTGAACCTTCAGGTGTAATGCAAGTGTAGACAAGGGAGCAGGACTGCAATATTTTTATGAACTATACTTATAAAACCTGAGAGAGACTTTTATTTTCTGTCTAAATGTCCTGTAGTTTTTTTTGCAGTTAGAAAGGAATGTTCTTGTGCAGTTGAACACACCCAGGCCTACTTATTGTGCTGTGGAACACTGGGGAGTTCAGAAGTGTGGTTTTTTTTCTACTTTAATCTGAGGTTTTCTTGCTGAATAATTGCACCTGGTGACTTTTTCACCTCCTTCCATTCCAGAACGTCAGTGAGAATTGATTTTGCTCCAGAGGGAAGCACACAGCTCAATGGTGAACAGTCATCATTTCACCTCTGATTTGCCAGGGCTTTAGCAGCCCTGAGCATTCTGTCCCCTCCCCTGTAAACTCCCCCTCGGTTTATACAGTGGACGTGACACCCTGTGGTATGGAATATCCCTTTGGGCAGTTCAGGTCAGCTGTCCTGGCCGTGCTCTCTCCTGGCTCCTTGAGTACCTTGCTTACTGGCAGTGTTGGAAATGGAAAAGTCCTTCGCCTAGGGTAAACACTACTGAACAACAACTAAAACTTCAATGTGTTATCAATATTATTCTGATACTCACTGTGTACTCTATTCACCTAGAAGCAGGGCATCAAACTTTCTGGTTTTCCTGTCTCCTGGTCTTCTGTTACTATTTTACTGGTAATTCATGCAACATAAAAAATGTTAGATGTTGTGGAGCAGGAAAGCCTTACAAAATGAGGGCCTTGTTGCCCTTGTAAAATCCTTGCTCACTTCTGCTACTTCGGCTAACCAGAGAGCATTCTGGGAATGACTCAGCTAAACTAGAGGTGAAAAACAAGTTACATAACTGGAAAACAATTGTTAGAACCAATAAGTGCTCACACTGTGGGGTTGGTGATTGGTTACATCTGAAGCATGTTCCTATCGTGGTTTATGGTGGTTGGTTAAACACATTTGTTGTGCCTCACAAGTATGTAAACTCATAAGAAAGTAACATTTTAAGAACGCTGGATTTTTGCAATAAAGTGTCTTCACTTATCACTATCTTGTGGAGTCCATGCCATTAACCACCGCAGTTAACATCAGATTTTGAGTTTAGTAATTAATAATTAAATAACTGCAGCTAAAATACAGATCTGAAGGAATTATTTTGAAGTTAATATGCTGTGTAGAATTACACTTAGAAGCTAGCAAGCTGTTGAAAACTTCTAGGTACTTAAGGAATTTGTATTCCTCTGTATGAGTGAATATGGCAGGCATTAGGAGGAGCTAAGATACTTGGAGGACTTTCCTGTTTTGATTCCAGAACACAGCAATGTGCCATTGTATCTGCGCTAGTATTCTGTTTCAGCTCAAAAGTGAAGATCTGAAAAGCATCTCCTCCTGGACATCACCCCTTTCTGGGCATTGTTTCCCCCCATGGGGTGACATTAGAGCATGGAAACCAAGTTGCTTTCAGCTAAGTTGGTACATGCTCCAGCTGCTGTTGGACATTTAGTTCTCAGGATGGGACCAGAGCTCGCCCAAAGGCAGTTGCTGTCCCGACCATTTCCCCTCAAATATATAAAACAGGTTGTGGGTTCTCAGCACTGTAGTGTTTGCAGTATCTAGCAAGCAATGCAGTGTAGGAATTTGCATAATGTAGATAGCCCATGTTGACGTATTAAGCTGTTTCTCAGCTTTGAGTTAAAATCTGAGGGGCAGGATCTTGATTAAATACTAGCTGTCCTGTCTCTTAGTAGTTCTGCTTCATAAAGTTTTACAGTACTAACAAAATTTCATTACCTGCTAACAGCTGTTAATTTCTTTGTCTTTTGAAACTCAAGTTATATAAATACATCTGTTTTGCAGGATTCGCTTGTGATGTCCTTCTGAAAAACCAACTGAGACTCCATTACATACATATACTTTTGGGAAAACTCTCCTCCTAATGTATTTTGCAAACTAATTGAATTACCATAGAAGTTCAGCATGGGAGGAGCTGTGAGTGCTGGAGAAGACAATGATGACTTAATTGATAACTTGAAAGAAGCTCAGTACATTCGCACCGAGAGTGTGGAGCAAGCCTTCAGAGCAATTGATCGTGGTGATTATTATCTGGAAGGATACAGGGACAATGCTTATAAAGACTTGGCCTGGAAGCATGGAAATATACACTTGTCAGCACCTTGCATTTATTCTGAAGTCATGGAAGCACTGAAACTTCAGCCTGGATTGTCTTTTCTAAATCTGGGTAGTGGAACCGGATACTTGAGTACAATGGTGGGATTAATATTAGGTAATTATTAATATTAGGTAATCTGAATGTTTTTATTCAGGTATAGTGGGTTTGCATATTTTAGGTTATGCAAGCCCTGTAAGACTTTACTTTTACTTTTTTGGCAATGATAGTACTGTACTTAAGGCTGGCTCTTTGAGATGTGTTGTTAAAATATTGTTACCTACAAGCAGTTCACTGGTGCTGTAATTTGATGACATTTCGTGGGGTGTTTTGGAAGAGGCAATTCTTCCTAAATTCAGTAGTCTAAAATTCTCATTTGAAAGGAAAACAGTCATTTTTTTTTGCTTAAAAGGGAAAAGTTGATAGGAAGGATTTTTGTCTGCATTTCCACTCTATTTATGCCTTTACTGTAGGTTACTGTTTTGATCTTCAGTTCATGGAAAAGAAAATCTAAATTGTAAAGGCTCATTTCTTTTAATGAAAACTTAAATAAAAAATAAATCTGTATCAGCATCAAACAGTTATTTTAAAATGTATTTGATCATTTTATTAATGAGAACATTTTGGGATGTAGACTGATGAGACTGTTTAATCAGTTCTGCAGGTTTTCAAAAGAGTTTTAATATACTAACACTGTGTTTTTCTTGTTTTCAAATGCATTTCCTGTATGAAAAAAAGATGAAACTAAATATTGTTGCCTAAATTAAATTTTAAAACCTAGATAGAAAAATGTGTTAAATCTCCTCATGCCTGACATTTGGACTACGGAGCACATGCATCAACTACTAATGTTTTTATGAATTAATTTCATTACATATAACAACTGTAGTTATTTTAATGTGTAGTTTTTGTAGATACAGTTTTATTGACCATATTACATCAGTTTTTCTTTGATTGCAGAAACCATGCTGACGGGTAATATACAGATTTTGCTTATATTTATATACAAAAGTAAGGTGTTGGGAGTTGGTTTGTTAATTTTCAATGAATTTCGTTACTTTCTGCATCAGTTCTTAGTCAGTGGAAAGAAGAAATTATGCCTGATAGTGCATTACAAACATCATTTGTTGATATCTCTGGCAGTATCTTTTGTTCTAGTTAATACTAATCAATACAAGAGATGCCACTGTTTTGTGGAAACAAGAATTATGATCATTCACAGGTAAAACTAGGATAAAGCTAACTACCCTCTTAGAGTGTTGCTTTTTCCCATTTGGGAGCGTTTCTAATTAAGAGTAGATATTTTAAATTAGATTGTAATATTTTAAGTTCAGTATTAAAACAATTAGTAAATATTGCTTGATGTTTTTTCTCTAAAATGTTTCTTCAGGGTAGGGACTAACGGTATTTTTTGTCTGTCTTGTGAAAAGCTTTGTTACTGCATTATTCTTTCTTAACTACTATGTTTAAAAAAAAGAGAAATATGTTTGTTGCACTTACTTGTATATATTGCACGTGTATCTATTGTATTTAACCAATTTTGAGTGGCTATGGAATGCTCCTGGGTTTGGCCTCTCTGTATCAAGCAGAATTCCTATCCTTCAGAATAGTACATGCAGAGTTAAAGAAATTGAGCAGGAAAAGACTTATCTTCTAGAGAGAGTGAGGTAGGCTGACAGCCCCTGAGGAGCACAGTTACCCTGCAGATGATCCCAAAAAGGCAGCTTAGGTGCTGATAGTCACTAGCAGGAATTGAGCAGCCTGGAGCAGCAACTGCTCAGCTACTTACAGAAGTAGACTTTGCATGTTTCTCGAGTGCTGTACCCTGTCACCAAAGTCTTAGTGTTGTAATGTGTTCTGAGTTCTAGGCTGAGGTATGGAAGATAAAAATGCCTTTATTTTCTTACTATATTCCTTCTGATAAAATTAGTTACATATAATATTTCTTCTTTAGTATTTGTTTTAAGCCAGGGAACAGTTGCTTTAACAAAGAAAAATAAACAGATGTAATTTTCTGACAAATAAACCATATATATTTTTAAAAGCTCACTTTTTTTTTTCAAAGTAATTTCAGCATTGAGTAGCTGCAGTGAGTAGCAGAACCTTGTGGGTTTTAACCATAGTTGGGTATCTTTCAATTTGACATTGTAGTGGAAATGTTTCTGCTACATTGGCAGTGTCAAAATGACTCGGTTAAATTATCAAATAATCTAAAACTGGTGATCAGTTCTAAGTATAGCAGCATACTAAAAAGACCCTGCACCAATCCATGGAGATTGTATTAACTATTGCTGATGCTGTTAAAATGTAAACGATGTCCAGACTAGGTGGTGGAATTGCTAGCTCATTATGCTGAAATAGGCCAGTTGATTTCAGAGAGTAGTGGAGAAGTTGGTTTCCCATTTTTAGAATAGCTGACTCTGCTTACATGTCCAGCTGTGACTTACCCAGTGAAAGAAGAGAACACATTTCTCATCTTTCTGTTTAAAGATACTGTGGTGTATGATGATGTGTAGTATTCTGCATTTATAGTTTTAACTTCAAGCTACTGGAGCAACTGACATTGCAGGATGTTTTCAAAGTTAGGTACTTGAAGGAATGTATATTGAATTTTTGGACAGATATTTATATGCATTTTTAATTTACTTTAAATTATGAGGTTGAATGAATTGTGATTAATTTTTAAGTAAAGAAAACATACCTCGAATGCTGCTGTATGCTGTAGAGCTGTCAGAAACATCGAAGCCTGTTATGGTACAAGAGAACATTAAACAAACATCTAGAAACAGATTGCCTATGCCAATGCTTTTCTTAAAGTGACCAATAATAAAATGAATTTACAGTAAAAATGAATGTCAGTAGGAGGTACATATTTTTATAGGTTCTAAGAACATCCCTGGGATGAGAGCTATCTCTTGCCTGCAGTCAGTGAGGTCTTACGAGCATTGCCAGTGGTAACATAGTGGATTGGTTTTATTTCACCCAGTAGGAAATGTTCTAAACTATGTTAAGTTGCAATTATTGATCAGCTTAATGGTATATAGCTATATGCTATATTTTTCTTGCAGTAAAATGAAACCTCTCTGATTAACCGTAGGTCTGTTTTGTTAATCTGTGTCCTAGAAAAGACAAATTGAATTCTGTTTCTCTGGAGTAACATCATGGAGCTAAATATTTAGTAAATATTTAGAATGCAGTAGAGGATATAAATATAAGTATTGTCTAATCTTATTGATGTTTACTTCCCTCTTCCCCTTCCCTCTCCCTTTTCAAATTCTGTGCTTCAATGACTAAAGACCCTGGGCTATGAGTGCATGTTAAATTTAGAATCCTTACAGCAAATATGACTGTCTGATTCAGATTCCTTCCTGATGTGGATAATCCTCATAACACTGTCTCATGATTTCTTCTTGTTCCTGAAATATAGCATTAACTTTTGGCACACAGTTTGGTTTGGAATTATACTTTGATTTGATCAGAGGAAAGCAATGCAATTGTGATGGAATTGTGATGAGTGAATGTAACGTGTGGGCAATTTCACTGTTGTAGATGGAAATTAATTATTATCTATAACTAAATCAGGAACAAATTTCTGATTTTGCAACCTGCAAAACAGAAGACTGTATATGGCTAAGTGATATAATCCCTAATCTCTAAATTGTCAAAAGATAAAAAGTTTGCCATAAGAAAGCTTCAAAATTTAAATATCAAAATACAGACTAAATTAACATTTTTATTTATTGTATTCCAATTAAGTAGTGTGTTGAAAAATAATTTGCTCAGACTGACTTCAGTGTAGTCAACTTATTTTCTGCATGCTTACAAAGAAGATTCATGCTGTAATCGTTTCGTTGTAGTTCTGTCCCTATTCTTTTGTTGAACCTTGGGCCTTTTACCTTCCTCTTAAGCACTGGTAATGCAGAAGCAAAAAATAACTTTGTCTAGCAGTGTTCGGAGACTTCTGTTCTATGTGTTTTTAATGTTTACAAAGTATGGTGCTGTTCCATGCAGTTTTACAGTGCTTAAAGAAAAATAAAAGAAAAACCACAAAAACCCACCATGCTATTTTTACTTACAGGACCTTTTGGGATAAATCATGGAATAGAGCTTCATTCAGATGTGGTAGAATATGCCAAGGAAAAGTTGGAGAGCTTCATAAAATACAGTGATAGCTTTGATAAGTAAGTATTTAATTTGCCTAGCTTGCTTTGCAACATTTTTTGTTTTAAACTCAGTGTGTCATTGCTTATGAGCTTAGGGAGGGGAGAAGAATGGCATCACACAACCAAAACCTAAAACTTCCAGTTTGTGGCTCTACTTCATGAGGTAAGTTGAGGCTTAAGAAAGCACTCTGTGGAAGTATGGGAATATTTCTGTTGTGCAGTGCTTTACAAAATGGATTTTCCTGCATTTTGGAGATGTGTGTACATACAGGCACACGTATGTATGCGCACACACACGCATATATGCATTTAGGAAAGTGGCATGATATGTGGGTGTCTGCATGTATAGAGCAATTTTTGTGCATTAAGTCAGCTTTTATTATGTAATTGTACATAATTTCTCTGTACAGTATTAACTTTTTTTCTAATCTAGCCCTGTTGATATGGACCTGAGTAAATTTTTCTGATTGCCTTCATGTTTACTCCCTGAAGAGGTGGACTTAAGAGTATTTGTCTGTGCTTGTAACACTACTCATTTTTACTTCTGGGTATAATTCTGGATTACGGGGCTTTTGAATCCCATTGCTTCTACCTACTCAACAATCTTTCATCATTTTAAGTTGGCCTGTAAGAATATTGGGCCTCTCTGCCTCTGTAGGACAAGCAAGGTTCTGGCTAGAGCTGTTCTTGTAAAGATTTCTTTTCTGCAGGCATGAAGTTCTCCAACAGTGATTATAAGATAGCTTCTGGAAACGCAGAAAAGCTTTTGAATTGTAGGAGTAGCCTAAGAATTGCACATCTTACACCTTCCCCAGTGGGCAGCAAAAAAAATTCTTGCTATCCTTTTACCTGTGTCACGTGCTTTATAACTGCCACATTCTTGATTATGTTGGCTGGAGCTCAATCCACTTTTTGCCTTACCCCAAACTTCAGGAGCTCGTGTCTGACCGCAAGCCTTTCTCTGCATGCTCCTAAATAACAGAAAATTATCGTCCTATCATCTGTGCCTGAAGTAAATTCTGTTATTCTGATACTGGCTAGATTATTTTAGTACTATGTTAGCCCAGTAAAAGAAATAAAATCACGTAGGAGAAAATGCATATGTGTCATTACTATTGTTTTAATTTTAATACAAGCATTTCTGTTGGCTGAGGTCAATCTGTAACAGAAACCAGAACAAATAAAAGTGGATTCAATTAGCAGTTTTATGATGCAATTTATGTGTCCTAAAAAAATGTGTTTTAAATAAGGTCATTTATGATCACTACTAATACTGCATTAATGGTTCTATTAAGTTAGATTTACCTTCTAGCTAGCGAATTCTGCACTTACCTGTACTTGTGCATTTCTGTAGGTGTCTGTATGAGACTTACAAAAAAGCTGGCTTTGATTGGAATGTCTTTCCAATCAGGTGATAGGTCTATGTACAGAAATTAAAGGAAATTGGGGTAGCAATGAAGTTTTATCATTCTTAAAACAAAATTTGGTTAGGATAGTTTTGTAAATGGATAGCAGAACATGGTGGGGGGTTGGTTACACTTTAAAACATGCAAGAACTTGAGAAAAAGAAAACAAAATTGTTAAACTTCATGTAAGCGAATGTCAGTGTTGTATGTATATTGCATTTCAAAGAAATACGACTCTCCGTACCAACCTAACAAAAATTACACTTTTGTGAAAGTGCTTTTTGATACAAATCTGTCTGTAATGGCTGCACGTCAGCTGACATGATGATTGTTGCCTGGTTGGATTTTGTGTTTTGGGGGGAATTTTTAAGTTGTCTGCATAGCTGGTTCTGGCTAACTGCTTTCTTTGTAAATATTCTGTATTATTTTAATGTAGTTAATGAAGATAAGTCCTTTTTTTCTGTGGTAGGGTTCTTCTCTATTTGTTGATACTATAAGTATTAATATAATACCTTGAGTTTTAAGCTGACTCTCAAAGTTATGTTCTCTGTCTCAGTAAGTCTGGGTTTGATTCTTGTTTGACTAACTTTTTCTTGCATCTTCATTTATAAGTGAAAAATTTTTACCCAAAGTTATGGACTGTGGCATCTGAACTTAACTACTGCTTTGGTCTGCCTAATACTTGGCTGAAAGACCAACCAGAGAAGAGGTGTGCAGTATCTGTCTACTGCTGAACGCTGGTGTATACCAAGCAGGAGTCCTCACTGTTTGAAAATAGTTTATGTGGCAGACTGGTATGAATGAAATTCATTGTCTCAGTGAATGTGTGTGTGAAAAATAACTTTCACTTCACCAACAGCCTCTGACAAGGCACCCAGGGGACATTAGGAGCACAGAGACCACAATGTGTGTTCCTAGCAGTAATGGAGTTATGCAGTTGGGAAATGCAGTAAAGCTTTTCTTTGCCATTTCCCTACATTCTTCCTTTAGTGGATAAAGTTCTGCCGTCTGGACTGGTGTTTTAAGCATTCTGCTTTTGAAACAAAAAACACAGCTTTAAACTTATGGGTAGGTACTTGGAGAGCTTCAACCTGGATCATAAGTACTTTGTAACTTTGTGGTGTTCCTTTGCTCGGAGCAATAGGCCATTGGTTTTGCATCTGACTTTCGCGTGGAGTGGATCATGATTTAGGTGGGTTCTTGCCTAATAAAACAAGGTGGAATATAGTTTTTATGCCATTTTTATGAGGGAGTGTTCCAATGCTGTGTGATACAGTATAACTTCCTTTTTTGATTCCTGATAATAATGTTGTTGAAGTGCAATTAAAAATTTACTTTTCTATGATTCAGGTAAGGTACTTCAGAGACCTGGCACTATTTAAAATTAGCGTGTCCAGAAGGATTTGAGACTCTCTCTCAGCCTAAAGGGAGGGCTGAGATAGCTGGTCTTATCTCAGTTTTGTCCTCTTGAACTGTTCATCGAAAGAAGAGTTTTCAGATACCTGTTTCAGAAAGGCAAATAATTCCAATTACTTGTATCTGTATCCATATCCCACCAATCTATAAAAACAGTTTTCCTCTAAATGGAGGTGGAGTTGTAAATTTTGAAAGATAAAATGCTGCCTTGATTTACTTGATGATGTATGTTTGCCTGTAGAAGCAAAGGAGAAGTTCTTTCTTGAAAACGTCTGAAAGTGTCATGATGGTTTAGGTACAAAGATTTTAAGTATAGATCAAAGAAAATTCTTTGAGTCTGAAATATATGTAAGGCTCTCTTTCATTCTTAAAACCTTCAGAGAATGCATGCCAGTTAAGGGGAAAAGAATCGTTCCTTAAGAAGGCTCTATCTAAAACACATATGTTCAAGTACCAGGCCCCGCTTCACCTGTTTATTGAAGGGGAATGTGTTGTCTTTTCTGCTCCCATTCAACTTCTAGACCTAGAATATCCAGCTTGGAGAGAGAGCCACAGGGCAAGGCTAGGTTGCCCATCTTCTAGCACCCTATCAAAACCCAAACCTGGGTAAGCTGGTGAAGTCCCTGCTGTGAAAGAAAATCACCAACCCTTCTCAGGATCAAAAGAAACCACTTCAATGGTAAGTCACAAGAACCCTAGTACTAATTTTGGGATATCTGTTATGGGTGAAACTTCTTCCTGAAGTCCTGTAGTAGACTGTTTTGGCATTAAAGAACAGTAAAGAACATCTTCCATCAGAGTATTTTTCTTCATTGAAATGTAAGGCTACTTTTAGGACTCTGAAGGCTCACTGTTTTAATTAAAGATACTTGAAAGGTGAGTCCAGGGTGTACACACAAAGACAAATAAAGCTCCTTCTTGTTGGTCAGCTGGCTAGTGATTGCAGAAAAAAAATCTAAGCAGGAAAAGCAAACTGTCTTCAAAACTCAGTGATGGCATTCTCAGTTTAGATCTTACTGATAACTTAATTTCAGATAGTGTCAATAATGCTTTTTCAGTAGTGACTGAATTCTTGTAGAGATTTAATCTAATCAGAACAGCACAGGGATGACAAGAATTCCAGTGGGATTCTTTGATGCTAGAGGTTATGATAAAAAGGAAAATAGGGATTTGAAACATAGACTTTTTTTATTTAGAAATACGAGGGAAGTACTATTTCTCATTCTTTACCTTGTAAACTGAAAGGCTCCAAAGACAATTGAATCTGCTCTTACCTGGGGAGGAACTAAACCTACATTTTCCAAGTATATGATAGTTACAGAAATATATATTCTTGCTCTCTCCGAACCACAAATAAAATATCTTGTAAAAATAAATCCCATGGTGGACACTGCCTTTCTTTGGAAATCTGTTATGTCTACAAGTTTTGATAGTACTTTTATATTAGAGCAAGTGATGACAATACTTGGTGTATGGCTCCTGTAAAAGCTGTTGTTTCACAAAAGTCCACAGTATAAAATACGACTCTTTCAACCTATAAGACCATTTTCTGCTTCAACAAAAAGTAGAAAGAAAATACTTTTCTAGCTTTTTGTAAACAAGCTGTTCTCTAGACTTTTTCCATGAGTATATTAGGTCCTTGACAATAAACTGAACTGACAGAATTTTTTTCTTGCTTTCCTATACCTGTTCACTTTTTATAAAATACTATGTGGAACTGATAAAAAGTATTTCTTCAGTATTACTTTTCATTTTACTACCAAAGTTTAGATACAATGTAATGAAGTTAAATATATAAGTTTAAATTTCATAAACCAGTGTTTAAGGGAGGGTGACATTAGTCATAAGTATTTTTAAGAACCTAGTTTTCTAAGTTACTCTTTTCTGAAGAAAAAGTGTGACTTTTTCTTCAGAAATGAATGAATAATATGCTTTGTTCCAGTCAGTGAAACTGATGAGAATATCAGAAATTGTAAACAAGATAGTTGAGAAGAATTCATGCAAGACAGTTTCATTCAGAGATGGAAATGACAAGTATGAGTGAGGTAGAGATACAGATTTCTCACTATCCCTACAGCATTGCCTGGAAGCTGAAAATAAGTTCAAGACAAAATTACTGAATAGAAACTTTCCCAGTATCACTTTTGGCCATTAGTGTAATGCAGATTAAAAAATAACTGTTGTAATCAGATGCAAGGGACTTAAAATGAAGTCTACAATGAGAACTTCTCAAAGATTTAATATTTTAGTTTGTTTTCTAGTATTTCTAGCATACATGCAAAAGGTATCAACAATACTTGTAGATGAAATGTGTGTAATTTTTCAGTAAAACATGCTAGAAAGACATTAATATGTGTTTATATAGGAACCTAAGACTAGTTAAAAGAGCCTGGGAAATTGCTTAAGTGAGATGGAATGAACAGTTGAGAAAGAAATAGAGAAAAGGTGGAAAGAGCTTGCCATCTTACCCTGATATTACCCCACTTCATAGGAAAAAAATTAACACTCTTTAATTTTTTTTTCCTTTATATCTGCCTAAGGTTATCTCTAAAGCTCTTCTGCAGTCAAGTAAAATGAGAGATGCTAATGAGTAATAGAAATCAAAAAATATTTCATTAATCTATTGCATGTTCTTGTGGTGTGTTATATCACATAAAGCCATGTGAATATTGACCTTCATCTGTTGTTTTCAAAGAAGATAAGTTGTTTTAAAACCTGAAAAATTGGCTAAATGATTTGAAAAGTTCTTCAAAGCTTTTTTCAATGAATACATTAATGTTTAAATGCTAGGTTCTAGGAGTGCTTGGAGTAAGATTACTGATTTATGAAATTCTTGTTTGACATAGGAGAAGCTCTGAGACTGTAATTTTAATGCAACTGGACAAAGAAGTCAGACCTTTCTAGGTTAAATGATGTGTAGGTTTTCAGTCTGTGTCTTTAAATCAGCACAGAAACTCATTTTACAGCTGCTGTAGCTTTATACACCAGTTTTTGGTTTTGTTTTTCACTCTTTTCACCAAGAAATGTGCCAGGACTGGTGGGGCTTTTATTTCCTTCTTTCCTCCCTTCTTCCACCATCCTGAGGAGTCCGACTGCCTTTGGAAAGTATGGTCAGCAGTATATTAGAACTAGGACAAAAGTGCATTAGTGTAGGACAAAAGTAAGTGTTACTTCCTCATCACAGTAACAAAAGTAGTTTAATGTTTTATCATGTATTTCCAGACTCTAGACACTTTGCAGATTAATTTGAATGTCTGGTTATTTGACGGTTTAAGGGTAGTTTGATATAAAACTAATTCCATGAGTTCTTATGCTGGATTTACTATTCTATTTTGAAATATTTATTAAGATACTTTGTATTTTGGGTTTTTTTTTTCCCACAAAGACTTGAGTGGAATTCTTTCTTCTAATGTAGTGTCACTGTAGATCAAATGACAAATGTTAACAACTTGCCAACCTTTTCTTATACATTATTAAAATTGAACAGTAGTACTTTATGCCCTAAATTTAAATAAATTTAAATAAATTTCCTTTTAGGAGGGAATTACTTAAAGCAATTTGATGGTACTGAATGTGAATTCTGGCTTTTTAGAGGTTTGAGTTGACCAGCTAAAGGAAATGAGTGTGGATGGGAAAACAGCATACTAAATTCATGTTGGCATGGAGTTTCTTTCTGTAAGGGTTGTGAACAGTAAGGTGAGAGATGTGAGTGTGGTTAGTAAATATAAGGATAGGCAGAAGTATACTGTCAGATGATAACTTCATGTGAATGTAGTAGTACAGAGGTGTGAAATGAAGCTGGAGTGGTGCTGGTTTTAAGAACTAAGTAATTCTGCTCTGAGCCAAAACAGTTCTAAGTGGTTTTTTTACAAGTTTTTTCTAACAGGTTTTTTTTTCCTTCAAATTAATTGATATTTTTCTCTCCAATGTTATTGAACTTGTTATTTTTTTTAAAGAATCCGTATGTTTACCACTTAAAACAACAAAAACTTGCACTTAATTTCATCTTCACGAGACATTGGGATAACATACTTCATTCATGAAGGTTGTATAGGTAGAAGAGCTTAGCCCAAGAAGTGTCCTGTACATATTCAGAGCTGAAAGTAATTAAAAGCCAGAGTTATTGAGTGGGTACCATATTAGGACCAACCAGTGAATCCCCTTGTGAAAAATCCCTGCTATTAGGATAGGTTAATGATACACTCTCTTGGTTTTTTAATTAGTATTTTGCTATGATACATATACTAGATTGGTGGATATGGATACAAGAGTAACAAACTTAATCTTACATCTTTGCTGTAAATATTTAAATGGTTGTTCATTTTATTACAGTAGTAATACTTTGTTGTGTTGATAGCTATAAGGAATCTAACTTAAAAATGTGAGCAGTTGCAATCTATTACTTGATTATTTTCTTAAGTTCCTGCAACAAAGGCAAAACCTCACTTTAAATTCTGCTTTTTTAATTTAGCTGGAATAAAAGTACCTTGGCTTTGTTGAGTACAAACATGAAATGTCCATCCCATACAAAAGTTTTATATGCTTGAAACTACTTGGTTATCTTGGGCCATTGCTGCATGTGATCTGTGTGTGCTTAAATTTATGCTGTGGCAAGCGTTTGTTTAAACAGAGATTTTCTGTTGCTATGTTATCTGTAATGGGAACTCCTAATTTCTGTGTTCTTGGCTGTTGGTTCTCTTATAATCAAGATTGCAGATTCAACTGAAGAACCTAAAGTGTCTAAACTTCTCCAGATGGTTCCAGCACTTTTTTCCCCTCTTTTTGTTGTCTGATGTGTGAAATAAGAGGTTTTTTCATGTCACCAATCTAATGCTCTGTAAAGCCACTCTGGCCACATGGCAGAGGTAAACAAACATTAAAAAACACTTGGCATTTCTTAGTTCCATTTCAGCTTGGAAACAAACAAAATATTTGAGTGAAATATTACCTCATCTTGATAGGTATCTTATATGTTTGTCAATATTGCATGTTAAAGTAAGCAATTTTATTTTCATCAATATTAATAAAAGCTCCATGTAAGACAGAATGAAGTGTGATATCTGGTCTGTTGTAATATCCCAGATGCAATAGGAATAAAATAAACTTAATGTAGTGACAATTAGTACTGAAAGAATTTGAGTTTGTTTTCAAATGGAGCTTGACCTAACATGGTTGATACTACTTTCATACTGTAAGATTAAAATGCTTCTGATGCTCTTGGTAGATATTCTTAATATTGAATACTTCCTTGTATTTATAGAACCTTTATATTTAAGTTTTAAATAATTTCCTGATCAACTGATGGGGTCTCATATACTTGAGTAAAACCAAACTAAACTTCACTTTCTTTGAAAATTACATAGGCAAGTTAGTAGACACAATTTTCAGAATTATACTTCAGTCTGTGTTCAAAGGTCATCTCAAATTACTAGATTGGATGAATACAAGAAAATGTTACATACCTTTATCAGCTCTTTCTGATTTGGAGGTGTGTGTATATTTGTGAAATTCAAATCATAAGGTTCAGGGATCTAGGGAAGAGTTTTGCTGCATCACTAGTGAGATGTATATTACATGGGAGTGTGTAGGAGCAAGATTCACTGTTCTACAACTGAACTTGTCCACATAAAAGTCTTTTGAACAGGCATGTTACTGTTACCAGAGACAGTTTATCACCTTTACTTCCCATTTCTTCTTCCTACTTTTACTTTTCTGGGTAACAGGGAGCTACATGTGGCAGTTCCTGACCTGCTTCATGTTCGGGTGGGCAGCTTGCAAACCAATTCAGGCCACCTGGGGGTGAGCATTGCATGGTCAGGTGAGCTGATTAGACTTTGTTTTTCATCTGATATGGATTAAAGAGGTGTCTTCAGGAATTACATGTAACCTAGTCTATAAAGTATTTAGGTATGCTGTGGGAAATGCATCTGTCAAGAAGACCAGCTGTTAATAGACTGGGTTGAAACTAGCTGAAAAACTAAATGGAGGAAGAAGGTATTTTTTGAAGTAAATGGAATAATGAATGGAATAATTTTGGTCATTAGGTTTGTGGCTTCACAAAACTCTGCTAATAGCATGGAGGGAGCACAGTCCAGCCAATTTAAAATACCTGTAGTCAGAGTTGATCTCTGGTGCTTAACCCATCTTATTCTTACAAATGTATTAAGAAGTTGCATCTGTGTCTTTATTTGCGCTTTGTGCCATTCTGGTTGCAAGCTGTGGAGCTAAATGAGAAATTATCTTCATCTTTTGCTATAGTTGTAAAGACTACTCTGGATTTTTGTCCTCAGCTCATGTATAAAATACTTTGTCTGGGGCATGTTTTTTGGGAGTTTTTTTGTCTTGTATTCCTTGGACAGTTTGGTGTTTCTGTTTGTTTTAAGAGAGTATGAGCAATGTATTCATGAGCTTTTAGGGAGGTTTCTAGTAGAGGAAACAGGATTATCTGGTAATAAACTTGGTGGGTTTTAGAGAAGCATTCTGAGAAGATAAGAAGTTGTGAAAGCTCTCGGGGCAGGCAAGGAGTGAGGCTGTCTTCATTTTTCTAAAACTAACCAGGTACTTTGTCAAGATTTAAAACTGCATGTTAGAAAAGTACCATATTCATTCTCTCCCTGCTCCCTCCCCCTTCCTCTAGTACTTTTTAAGACCACGAAGGTACTGTGCTCAAATTTCAAATTAAATTGATGTGGTAATGCTTGATTTAAACCATAGTCAACCTGAAATGAAAACTATAGCAAACTGCCAGATTGCCCTATATGTGGAATGTAGAAAATGTAGGAAAGAACATGATAGCCTCAGTGCTTACAAAATGAGATTTGCTTCTTCAGCAGGTTGATCAGTGCCTTGGATTTCATTTTCCTCCCAGCATTTAACCTTGTCTAATGTATTTCTAGATCTTTCTGTGTTAATCTGAAATTATTTCAACCACAGTTCAGGCCAGGCTAGCTTCACCTTTCTAATTGTGTGCAACAAGACAGTTTATTTCTATTCCCTCTCCATCTTCCTCATGTTTTTTTTAATCAACCAATGTTGTTTGTAGCTTTTTTCTTTTTTTTTCTGAATTTGGAAGAGAAAACATGCACTATTGACCACAAGAAGTGCATGAGAGAGAGCCATGCAGCAGTTGTTAAAAGATTCTGGGGTCTATCTGGACTAGTCAAAGAAAGAAGCATTGTATTATTTTCAAGATCAAACATCCCATCTTAGAGGGAAAAATATACTTCCAGCAAAAGCTTCACTTTCCTGATTTGTTAATGGCAGTCCTCTAGACCAGAAGGTTAGCCAGGCCTCACAGGCTTCATCCCTAAACAGTGAAAGCTGCCAATTTTACTGTAACAGAAAAAATATTGATTTGAATGTTGTCAGGTGTTGTACTGGGATTTGCTAATGCTAGCCAAGCAAAAAGAAAAATTACTTTCCATTGACAGTGAGCTATAAAGGTCATAAAATGTCTACATGTATTTGAAGTTTTTAGAAAAATTCATTCCTTCTGGATGATGTTTGAGATGCATTGGACTTTAATACTGCCAGATGAAGTTTATGAACTTTTTCATGCAACAACAAGGATCTTAGGTGTTATGTAATATTTTTGCCAAAGAAAAACATAAATCCTTTCTATGAGCTACTTTGTAACCTCTCTTCTTAAATGTAAAGTACTTGGGGAAGATGTATAGTTATTCACTGAAGGAATTTTTTTCACAAAATGGTAAATTTTATTATGGTGTTAACAGCTGAAGCAGTAATATGCTTCAGAGATTTAAAAAATGTCAGAAAATAACAGGGTTGTGGAGAATATATGCAGCTTTAGCAATAAAGTACTGCCCTGTATGATTTCCCTTTGGTATTTTATGCAGTGACAAAGAATACTTACAGTCCTTGCAGCTTGTGTTATAAACTTAGGTCCACTAAAATGAAGTTGTATAACTTCCATTTGCTGATGAAAATGAGAACAGATGTTTCTGAGATAATTCATTTTTTTTTTGCTTTGCATGTGGTCAAAAAAAAGTCAGACTTTTCCATTAAATTCCTTTTTGGGGAAAAGTAGATTGGGCTCAAGGCAGAAAATTGGGAGGTAGAGAAATATGAGTCTTAAAAAAAAAAAAAAAAAACCAGAAAATAGAGGGGAGCTACTAGGAAATTAAAGTTTTCAATATTTATTTGACAGCCTGGATATCGCTTATTGTTGATATCATACTCTTTTAATGGCATTTTTACCATGTTGTTTAAGATGATTTCTTTGCCAAATCTACTTCCAAGTTAGGAAGGTGATGTTTTGAGGCTTACTCTGTTTTGCATAATACTTACTTATAACTGCATAAGAGATTTTCTTCAGTGGTCCTTGATGGGCAGAAAAAAACCATTACTTTTAAAGTAGCACTGTCTTGACACAGACTCTTAAATTATGTATACTAATCTTTCTACATGATATAAGGGAGATACGAAATATATTTTTCTGTCTTTATCTGGACTGACTTTTCTTAAAAATTCTAATTTGAAATGTGTCCCTTCTTTCTTTTTTTCTTCTTCCCCTCAGATTTGAGTTCTGTGAACCTGCCTTTGTGGTTGGTAATTGTTTGGAAATAGCCTCAGACAGTCATCAATATGACCGGATTTACTGTGGAGCTGGAGTCCAGAAAGACCATGAAAACTACATGAAAATTTTATTGAAAGTTGGAGGCATTTTAGTAATGCCTATAGAAGATCAGGTGACTTAGTGACAATTTCCCCTTTTTATATTCTGATAAAATAACAATATATTCTGATAAAATATAATATATTCTTCTGAAATACATAATTTAAGGAATGCTTTTGAATGTATATTTGATTCAATGTTCAACTAATGATACCTTGATTCTGTGTATTGTTGCAGTTAAGCAGAGACTAATCTTTTAAATGAAGTCTTGAACTTTTTTCCTTTAAATTTGTAGGAAAGCGTTAGTATCCTGCTTCTAACAAAGTCTGTTTCATATTATTTCCTGTGTTTTACACCAGCCCCAGAACTGCTTTGGTATCTTCTTGCCAGACAGGCATTTTCAGTTAATACTTCAAAACAAAGAAACCACCTCTAAACCAGGAGAATTGATATTAAAGAATACAAAATAACTGTGATTAGTGGGACATTGTAAGGGGAGGGAAAAAATTAAAGAAAAATATGACGTTATTTCCAGCAGTTTTCAGTGTTGCTTTACCATGTTAGATTTAACGCTTTTCAGACAGGGGCATATTATTTAATAATACTTCGCACTTTTATCACTTTTCATCCTTAGACCTCAAAAGGCTTCTCAATGGTAAGTATTATTCTCCCTGTTTTACTAATAGGGAAACTGAGAAAGGCACATCATGTGATTTAAGTTGATGTCCTCCTAAATACAGATAATTGCTAGAATGCTTGTTGATCAGCATGTTAGTTACTTTACTTTCCAAAAAGAATTCTTACATTATCTGTCCGCTTTCTTAAAATACCAAAGAGATTTAAGCATAGCCTGCATGATTCAGTTCCGTAATAATTTCATTATTTATTCAGCTAAGGTACTGTCAGTTGAAATTGATGGAATCCAACTTAAAAGTAGTCACAGTTTAAGCGAGAAATTAAAACTGACTGTTTTTACCTTGTGTACAAATGGATAGGGCTTAAAGCACATAAAGTTATTAGAAGCAGCCAAAAGATCTGAGTTCATCTAACTTGTGGAAAACTGCTGAGGATATGTTTAATTCCTGATTTGTCTTCCTGAAGGGGTGGAGAATTTACCTGATAGACAGGAGCCCAGTTCTCCTCACAGATGCTCAACATACTGAAAGAGTGTTACAGATTGGCAGCAAGGGAACTTTCTGCCTTCTAGTACGGAAAACAGTTTTTCAGAATAAGAATGGTTGAACACTACAGCGGGTTGCCTAGACAGATGGGGAATCTCAGGCCTAAATATTTTCTCACTTAATTGGAAAAGCTTCTGATTTAACTTTGAAGTTGGTCCTGTTCAAGGAGGAGGTAGGACTCCAGAGGTTGCTTCCCATCCAGAGAATTCTTTGATCTTTTTGGAAAAATGAGAGAAAACTTAGCTTAGTTTTTTTCCTTAGGGCCCTGGAAAACCAGCTGCATCTCTTCCCATTACTAAAGAGCCTTATTCAGTACTCTAGTGACCAAGTGATATTTCAAGGATTATCAAAGTCCTTTCTGTTCATAAAACAGCCTTAATAAATTAATTTTGAAGCAAAACAAAATAGCAGTGTGTTTGAACACCAATCTGAATAGTATTGACTATGACAAAATTATAACCAGGGATTTATTTTGGTTTTGTTTTGCAGCTAACACAGATCTTGAGAACAGGACAGAACACATGGGAAAGTAAGAATATCCTTGCTGTTTCATTTGCTCCACTAGTACAACCAAACAGAAACGACAACGGCAAACATGACACTGTGGGACTGCGTAAGTTCATGTGCTCCCTCCCTTTGGCTTGCAGGGATGTTACAGTGCCTGATGATGGAGGTCTGGAAGTTGAGATATTGTGCTGCAGAGACATTCCGTTTAGCAAAGCCATAGCTCTCTGAGGCGTTTTTGTGCTCCTGGCACATGGTCTGTGTTGCTTCACAGTTAATATCCTGAATTTAAGTGATAGAGTGTTTCCAGCTTGTTTTTCCAGCCACCTTTTCCTTTTAGGTTCAGCCTCTCTATTACAGCAGTATAGATAAAATAGGCAGCTAATATTAGGTCCCTCATAGTGCTAACTTTCTCATGGCCTACCAGAGAATTTTTTTTCTCTTCCCCCTGAAATGGAAGGAAGATGTCTAAACTGGGGCTGTGGTATGATAAAATACTAATAACCTGAGTGTGCTTTATGTCTGCCTGCAATGGATACCTAGCTGTCATACCTAGCTGTTTGTTATTAGTCATCAGCACGGGCTTTCTAGCTGCAATGCTTTGAGTAGAGGTAGTAAAGGTATGTAGAAAGTCTTTGAAAGTATGCCTGTTGCCAGGATGGTAAGATTGGGTAATAACAGGGAAGGGGAAAAAGCTGATAGAGAAGAGCATGCATAGAGTTGAAATTTTCTGGCAGAGTTGTCAGGGCTAGGAGTAGAATAACACAGAGCTTTGGTAACACGTGGGAAATCAACTAAACACAAAAAAGGGGCCTAAAAGATAATACCTTTCTCTCCTCTTTTGTTCTGTTAACAAATGTGCAAAGAGAACTGTCCCCTTTGCATATTTCTTCCCTCCTATTGAAATGTTTTAACTGTGAAACTGGTATAAGCTCCTCAGGAATCCAGGATGTCCTTTCAGCTTGCATTGCCTGTAACTGCTGATCTGGGTATTGATTTTACATGGATGTGAACTTGCCAAGTATAGTTCCTTGTGATAGTTACCTTTACATTTTTTTATGCAAAGTGCCGAAGATCATTTTCTTTATGTAATCTATACCTTTGCAGAAATAATTAATTCTGGTTGTTTTAACTTTTTATGAGCACTCAGAAGGCATTTCCTGAAATTAACTTGCTAATACAAGATTGCATTTTTACTCTGTTCTGTCCATAACAGATAGGTTGTACCACCTCTAACAATGAAATGCAGAGGTGACTAGTCAAACTTTATAATGATTTTATACAATCTGTTCCCTAGAACAAAAGAGGATTTTCTATCAACATTCCTAGATTTTCAGAATAAGGAGTTGTCTTGTTTTGAAAGACAGGTGTCTGCTAAGGAAGGTGGAGACCCTCCTTAGAAATAGAGGATGTATCCTCTGTTCCCTCTAAATTGTTGTAACTTTGAATTCAAGGACACTCAGGCAAAGATATCAGAAAAGGAATAACAGTTCTTTACTAGTATCTGTAACAAGGAAAAAACAAGCAACAACAACAGTGATAATAACAAATAGACAAACCAGAAACTCAGTGGTAGCTTCTCTGGGCTACCAGACACCACCCCCCCACCTTTTGGTGCAGTTACCATCCTGGCTAGCAGGGGAGAAAACAAGGCCAGCCCCAAGCTGGGTCCCTGTGGCAGCAGCAAAAGGAAGCAGATCCTCTCCTGACACCCTGTTAGTCATGGTGGTGGTGGTAGCAGTCCAAGTAAAATACTTCTGTTGAAGCAGTGATCCTGTAGAAAAATCTGGTCTCTGCCTGAAAAGTCCAGTGATAGCTCTCGTCCTCTGGAAGTCCCGTAGGCCGATGCCTCCAGGGTTTCAAAAACCGTATTATATCCAGGTGGGAATGCTTGGCTCCTCCCCTCTGGGAGGAACATCTTACAATGAAGTGAGCTAATTCCATGAGTCATGTTGTGAGTTCCTGATGGCCCATTAACAGAGATAGGGATCAGAGGGAGTTATCAGGGGTGAGTCACAGATAACAAAAAGTGCCACAGCTGCTTTAACAGCTTGTGGAGGTGGTAGTAGAATACATCTATATTGCAACCTGGGACAGGAGTGCAGACCATGGACATTCAGAGCTGAATGGTAGTACAATAAAGGTGTTTCCGGTGTTATAATTTCAAAATGACTTTTTAATGATAAGAGGAAAATAAAAAGTAAGTGTATTGCTGTTTGTGCTATTTAAAATAAAAGAAAATGTTAAGAGGCTTGAAGTTGCACTGGAAAATGACATCAGTGAGAGACACTTCTTTCCACTGCTCAGGTTGATCTAGTTTTATTTTGAAAATTAAAGTGTTTGTGTGGGTGTGTTGAGTGTATGTGGAAGGGATGGGGGGTGTAAAAAGCAGTATACTGAAGCTCAAGAAATAAAAATTCTAGGTAATTTCTCTTTTATAGCAACATTGTTTATTTGTTTCAAATCCACAGGTCTGTAATTTGTCTTAAAATTTCAAAGTAGTATAGAGAACATGCTCCTTCTGTAAACTTTAGCCAGAGGTTACAGACATCATTACGAAGTAAACATGGAGTCTATGCCGTACTTTGGACAACCCTTGAATGCTTTCTAACACATATGTAGTGTTATACATATGAGTTACTTTAGTCTATATATATAAGGCTTACTAAAACATCTGTCAGCAATGCTCAAAGTAGAATCTTTTTTCTTGCAGAAAACTACAGAGGTGTTGCTAAAAGGTTCACTTTATCAACTTCATTATTGGTTGGGATGCAGTTCACTGATGGTAGACAATTGGAAATACATAGACAGTAAATATGCAAAATTTTGTGTCCTGTTCCTCTCATTTAAAAATGCTTGCATTTATTATAATTGGCATACAATCTACAATTGTGGTTTGTTTTGCCTGATCTTACAGAAGTGTTCTGGATGGTTAGATAGGATTTTGTTGTTGAATTTTGAGCTGATTTTATACTAAAGAAATGGGGCTCTTCCTGGCTACCCTTGGCATCATCTGAAATCAGTATTGTCAGTCTTGAGCATCCTTTTAGTCTCAAATAATTAGTCTGCAACTGAAGCCAGTGTATGAAACAATAGATTTTGTTTGAACTACATCAGGAGTTTTTTAAGCTGACTTGAATTTCTGGAAGAGTAACTTTTGAAATTATTTCTTCACTAACTCCTTCCTTGCTGTAGTCCCCATTAATTTTATGGTATTCTGTATGGGAAGGAAAGTGACAAGTAAGAAAGCTGAACAAGCTTCAGCCTTGGTTGGTGTGCTTTTTTTTTGTTTTGTTTTCCTTGGAATTAGCCATGCATAGCTCATCTAGGGCAGGTGTGTAGTAGCCAAGCAATATTTTGTCATCAGCTGCCTGTCATTGGAAAACATAAAGCTTTGGGCATTTTTCTTACTTGTTGGTTTGGGGTTTTTTCCCCCTAGGACTTTGGTAATTTTGATTCCTCTTCTGCTGCAAAGATGCAGGTGTCTTACCTGATTGATTGCCTGTGAATTAGATATGTCCCTCCTCATCAGTTAGATTCAGTAGGAAGTGGGGAAAACATAGTGAGCAGAAGAAGGAGGCAGAAGAAAGGCACTTGCCTGAACAAATGTGGCACAGGGGTAGAAATTGTTTTCCCACAGCAGGAAGATCCAGTTACAGCAGTAGGTGCCAAGATTGCCAGGTGCTAAAAAGTGACAATACTTGTGTAATTTCTTAGATTTATTTTAATGTTTTGTACACTCTTTTTACTTCCCTTGTATATCTGTCAAAAGACCACTTTGTTTCTTGGACTGTGCCACAGGGTTTGTCAAGGTGATACTATCTAACCTTGTTTCATTTGCATATTGTATCATGTACTAAAATTTCAATTGAATTGGTTTTGAATCAATTCAACTACCCCTGCAGCTAGTTTGGGTTGTTTTGGGGGGCGGGGGGGGTTGTGGTTTTTTTGGGGTTTTTTTGCTAAATTTCACTTAGTATAATTTACTTTTCTTTCATTTTAGCTCCGTGTGCTGTTAGGAACCTGCAGGACCTAGCTCGAATATATATCAGACGCACTCTTAGAAACTTCATAAATGAGGAGATGAAAGCCAAGGGTATTGCTCAGAAGGCTCCTCCGAAACGCAAACGCAGGAGATGTCGTAGACGCAGGATTAACACCTATGTGTTTGTTGGTAGTCAGCTCATTCCTCAGCCTCCAGATAGTGAAGAAGATGAAAGAATGGAAGATGATAACAAAGAGGAGGAGGATAAAGATCACAGTGAGGCCTTGAAGCCAGAAGAGCCTCCTCGAAATCTGTTGAGAGAGAAAATTATGAGTCTACCGTTACCTGAATCTTTAAAAGCATACTTGACCTATTACAGAGAAAAATAACTTGTTTTAAGTAGAAATAATGCCTACTGGTAGTTCCTTTATTCTTGAAAATGTAGCATTTATTAAGAAGTAGGTGGACAAATTATTATTAGTCTTTCATCAAGACTGAAGTACAGCGATAAATGGTAACTTGTCTCTATTCTGTCTTTGCTACAAGGAAGACTTGCATTCGACAGTAGAATCCCTTTTTAAAAATCTATTTTTCTTTAAATTTTGAAAATGCTGTTTTAACTCTGATAGAAATATATTCCATTATGCAGCACTAATCAATATTTTGCATGGTAAGTCTTTTTTGATCCCTAACAGATTTGTATTGATAAAGGATGAGTGAAATTTTATATATGCTAAATAATTGGTTAAACATGTGCATCTGACTTGATGAGCAATTTGTCTGTATTTATTATTATTAGGGAAACATTTCAAACATGCAGACACTTATCTTCTAATGTCCAAATCAGACCCTTTTAAAGTTTATGTTACTATGGCTTTGTTGCAATCATTATTACTATGTTGGTATAGATGTATTCCAACAACACAAGTGCAATAAATGTATACAGACACTGAATGAGCTGGCTTTAGTGAAATACGGAAATACAAGTTCTGAAATGTCAGATGACCCTGCAACTTCTGCATTTATCTTTTGCCAAATGAGCTTGAGACAACTTAACAGCTTCTCTCAGAGCCTTAAAAAAACACCATATTGAATAGGAAGCAAAGCAATGCTTACTTCAGCTCTGCTTATACTTAACTCCATTTTACACTGTCAGTATTTCTAACTAGAGGCAATTCCTCATTTGTGGGAAGTATAGGACAGTACATTTTGTTTATTTCTAGAGCTCACGGCATTGAGTCAAAAAGTTTGGTAATGCGAGATTGTAATTTAGATTTCAGTCATCTATATTTACTGCTTTTAAGTAGAGGTAGAATTTCAACAAAGTTTAGTTTGTATTGCTTATTGGGATAGCTATAATAGTAGAAGTTAGAATTTGTTCAGCAAATGCACTTTAGTAAGTGAATTTTATACTTAACATGCATCTCCAAGAAGGTAGACTTGTGCCAGCCTATATTTTGTTTCTGAGCATGGCTCTTAGCACAAAAATATTTATAAAATCATATGCATCTTTTGGAAACCTAAGAGTAGCAGTGCAACTGTGGGGACCCACAATAGTGCTGATTTTAAATCCTTCAGTGATTTTTCCTCTTCTAGTTGTGAAGTTACTTGCAGTTCTCATTTTTAACTTTGCTTTTACCATCTTAATTTGTTCATTCTGTTGTGACATAACCATGACAGTAAACAGTTTATTAAGAACTTGGCAGAATATGTATTAAAACCCAGAATCATAGGAAACGTATGTCTGTTAGACCCAGTGAAAAACATTCATATTGAAATACCCCCATGATACATTTTATAATGCTGGTGACACTTATTTTTGTGTAAAACAAGGAACAAAGTAATCCTATATTTCTAAAGCAGTAAATGTTTCTATTCCAAATATTTAGAACGTACCAGTATTCATATGGTCTAGCAGTCCAATACTTCAAAATACATTAGCATTTTGTTACATCTGAGGAGAAAGATCAGACACAATCCCATGACACTGACACTTTATGGTGCATTTCATGCTGTAGTCCCTGTTTTTAAGGTACATCATAGTAATGTTTAAATGGAATTTCATGAAGGCCTGTTGTACCAGCATGTGGAGTTATTTTCCGCAATATATTTACTGTATAAGTAAACAAAAGTATTTGAAATAAATATTCTGACTTTATTTTAAAAGCAGGAAAACGTTATAAGAAATAGTTTTCCAAAATAATGATACTAATAAAATAATTGTGATGCTTCAGCTATAAGAATTGAACATAATCTTGTTTTAAATGGGTTATTTTAGATGGAGGTTAAATAATCTAAAGTTTGAGATGTTTGTCTCTTCTTTTCTTGGAATCTACATCCATAAGCTCAAGAATGAGATTACTAAATATTACTTAAGTACTTCAAGGACTTTATACAGGATGCTTTTTGAGAATAAATTTCTGCATTCTTTCACACCTGTATACTTGGAAAAATGGACAGTGGATGACTTGTCATGAATCTTCAGTATGTAAGTTTTTTTGGAGTCACTGAAAGAGAATGTTTCCTCTGTGTTTTATATGTGGATTTATTTTACACTCTTGAATTTATATTTACATAAGTAAAAAGGTAGAAACACAAAATTTAATTAAAATTTAAGTTTTGCCATCTCACTTGATGATGGGGACATTGTTGCAATAAAATGGTTTTTTGTGGTTTCTGCTTGCTTGAATTTCTGTGTTTCTGTGGAAGTATTTTCAGTTATTTGGAAATTCGAGTGCCAGTTGTTTCATAATTAGGTCAGTAATCTCTTAATAAAGGCTATTCTTGAATTTCAGAAGTATATATTCTCGCTAAATTTTGAATTTTTGTAAAGGCTGAAATATGAGATGTTATTCATGACACAGGAAGGCTATTTTGGTCCCAGCTCTAATTTTGAAGTACTCATGTGGACCGTTTCCTCTGGAGAGCCTAGAAGCTAAACTTGAGCTATATACTAAAGAAAATTTCCGTGTTTTGTTTTTTCTCTAAATATTGAGGGGTTTTTTTCATCCTTAGCTGAGCAGCTATCTGGGTCAAAACAAATAAGGAAAACTTGGAGGTAAGAGCCACAAGGGTGGTGAGCAACCAGTGAGTCACATTTCCTACTGAAGCTCCTTGATGCAGCTTTATTTTATTACCAGTTAGAGAAAAAGTAAAAGGTGGGTAGGGTAGGCTGACAAGCAGTGTTGTAATTGTGTCCACTGTAAGGAAGGGTGTGATGAATTAGAACTTCCTGGGGGTTTATCTTCTTTGGTCTGGAGGAGGACCCAAGACCAGTGCAGTCTTTTCAAAATTTTTGTGAATTTTTAATCCCACATCATTCAGGAAAAACTGAGCAGCTGCCTCCCAAACACTTGAAAAGGGCAGTTTTCATTGCAATGGATTTGAACAGCTGTGCTTGGCCGAGCACTCTGTTGCTTGTTCAGGTACTGGCAACTTAAGTCTGTTTTATTTTTTCTAGTCCTTTATTTTTTTTTTCCTCTAAATTACTTTTTAAAAGGCATCTTTTCCTGTCAGTTTGAAAACAAATAGGGAATGTAATCAAATGTGCTATGTTCTGATATAAGCTGTTTTAACTTATTAAATATTTATCCATATGTCCTCAAGAGTGTCTCCTTCCATCATTCATGTAATTGAGTAAAACTGAAGGCTTTGTGTGATTTACTAATCAATTATAAAAGTTAAAGGGGTGGCATTCTATGTTCTTCTTAGAGGTGTATACTGAACTTCAGTTTAATGAGCTGCTGCTTATTTTGACAACACTTGATTCGTCTATGAGGTGTTTTCCATAAACTTGTTCTGAGAAGGTCATTGGAGTGTAACTGGAACAGCGAGGCTTTGAAGATGTGTTTCTTGAGATGTTTTAGTAAAACAACTTCAGTAAAATCTACTGGCTTGATCAATGCCTGCCTTTCTCACTTCTGTAGCTTCGCAGTGTACATGTCAACTTGTCAAATTATTCTTTTCAAGTTAAGCTGGCTTGTTTAGCCGCAAGTCTTGCACCGTATTTATGGTCAGTATGGAAGCAAGGATCTAATGCTGGTTTATGAGTGCTTTTCGGCATGATGGTAACATTTTCTTTCTAGACTTTTCTGGTTGTCATTCTTTGTATTCTGTGATGCTTTAAAGCGAATTGTCAGGGGAGCAAAGGGAGCTTTCACATCTGTCTTAAAGTTCTGTCCTACTTTAAGCAAGGAATCTATGTAATACCTTACCAAGATATTTGGCAAAATACTTCTGTGCTGGAGAGAAGCAAAAGTACTGCATTGTTTTCTCTCACTTTTTCTTCATGCATTCATGACCAGCCATGATTTTAGGATGAAGAGAGAACAGAGAGCTACTGTATGTATCAGTACATGCTAAAGGCTGGTTACGTGTTTTTTGGGGTTTTTTTAATAAACATTTTCTTTCCACTTTGAAAAGTGATTTATTAGGGTTTCCTACTGCTCTACTACTTGACTACATTCCATGGATGGTCTCCACAAACGGAATAATGTTCCTTGCTGGTGTAAATAGACATGAAGAGTTAAATTGCAGTTCTCTAATACAGTAATACAATTAAAATTGTAGCACATGCACTTCATTTCTAATCCTCCTCTTGAAGTTATGCTCAATCTCCCATTGTTTCCCTTAAGTTTTAAATCTACAGCTTGCAACGGCTAGAGAGGGTAGCACAAAGTTCTGCCCCTCTGCCATCTTTTGTGGGCGGAATATTTTGTTCACCATGATGGTTCCTTCTTCCGTTGCTAGGATCACCTTGGGAGTCATTTGTATGTTGGATAATGTGCTTTTTGCATCTTCCTTTGTTGTTCTGCAGCCCCAGCTCGTATTCGAGTTATCTGTATATGATAATCTGCATATGCTGCATACTATATTTTATCATCTCGTAAGACCAATTTGGTCAAGTTTTGGGTCTGCATATTTTTAAAATTACTGCTTTAGAGCTGTGCATAGCTCTAGAATCTCCAGTACCAAGGGTGGTCCACATCTTGAAACCCCTGTTGTTTCCTGTGTCCCCACTTTTCTGCTCTCAGACCAGGACTTCATTTTCTGTACTACAGCATTGTATGAGAATGATAAATAGCTTGTTCTTACAGTAGTGACATGTTACTCTTACCTGTATAAAACTCAGCTTGCACAACGTAAGTGTAAATTAGTGAAAGGTTAGCTGTAGGCAACAGGTCAACCAGAGACTGACGTGTATGTCCTGCCACGGCCAGTGTCAGTATTGTATGTGACAGAGCTACACAAGCATGAAAACAAGCTTTCATATCTTTCTTTTGACTCAGTGATCAAAAAGCATTTTTTCAGGCTTGGAACAGGAGCAGGGATGAAGAGGGAAGGATGGATAATTTCTTTGGGGGAAGTTACTGATAGATAAACAGTAGTGACAGATCAATATCATAAAATTAGCTGCAAGTTTTGATTCCTCTTAAAAAATCTTTCATTTCTGCCATTTACCAGGTTTGTACAATCCATAGTCTTTTATGTGCTAGCTTGAAAGGAGATTTTGCTCTGTGTTCTAACCACTTTTTAAAAGAGCTGGTTTAAATCTTTCTAACCTTATTGTTTGTCTTGGCCTTCAGTTTTTAGGAAATGTCCCAGTGCAATTTTGTGCTGTAGTCAGTAAAAGCAGCCCTCTAAAGCACTACTTTTGTAGTGTTTGCTCCACATCTAACAAATTCTCTAAGGTTGATTTTTAGTAATCTGTTAACAGTTGTGCCCTTTTTAGATCAGTAGCCTAAAAATCTAAGTTTGGTATTTGTGGCACTTTGCTTGAGCTTTTTTCTTCTCCGTACTTGATGTGTCTGTTTTCTACACAATCAAAAGTAGTACATCCTTAAAAAACGCTTTTTTACCTCAATGAAGAATTTGTCTAAGGCGTTGTGTTGTAATCAAGGATACCACAAGAGGGCAGCATTGCCTTTCAGGAGCAAAGTGCTGGCAACTATTGGGAAAGAGAAAATATCTACATTGATGTTTTTCTAGTGAAATACTTCTTTGAATATCTTCCTTAGATACAAATACATATTTTTAAAATGTAGAGTCAGTCTCAAAAGAGTCCTTATGATTTTTCTGAATAATTTTCTGAAATTTCTCTTTTAGGTGTATAATAAAAGAGGTTTTCTTCTGGGTTGTGCTTTAATGCAATCCGAGACCTTTCCAGAATTGATGGTGTGGATAAAGCCTTTCATTCATAACCATTCAAGGTACCACACTGTAAAAGGGTCAGTAAGGGCTTGACTAGCTGTGTAATTGGGCATTAGATGTTTTCAGCTGCCAAAGGTGTTTTGGACTTCATCCTAGTGCTTACTTGAGACCTTGTGTTGAGAACTGGACATTTGGGACCATAAGGAAAGCATGACTGTGCAGAAAACTGCCTTAGCTGACACACCCCACTCCTGTACATGACTTAGAGGCGTGATGTAGTAGCTGCTGTTCCTGCTGCTCATTTCCTGCTTGAAGCAGAGGCATAGCCTGGAAGGGAGGCCAGAGTTGTGTAATAAATACATATTAAATGTTCTGAAGCCTCTGGCAATATAGCCTGGTCCCTGCAGGACATTTCTCAGAGAAAGAGATGTAACCTCAGGGAAAGCACCTCAGAGCTGTGCTTGCTCTTCTGCTGCCCAGGGCCCCAACAAGACACTGTCCTTTCTAGATACTCAAGCTATGCCACAAACAGAGCCCAGCCCTACCTTCAGTGTTTGCAGCAACAACCAACTTCATTATCCAGCAAACAGGCAGCTTTTCAGTCCTGAGAGTTTATGGTTTCTGGCAGTTCCTGATCTTCTTTTTGAAAATTGGGCAAATACGAAATGGTGGCCAAAAAAGCAAGTGTTGTATTTAAGGCAGAAACCAGATCTATCATACTGTTTTCACAGCTTGATCTCAGCTTTGCCACTGGTGCCGTTGCCGAGATGAGTGTTGGCAGCAATCTTGCTCAGATGCAGTTTCAACTTTTCTTGAAAAAAAAAAATAAAGCCAGCACATTTCTGAACAATTGTAATAGCAGAGGGAGGGCATGAATACTGAATGTTCAAAGGCCAGAGTGGGAATTTGCATGGGCACAAATGTTGTCAGGCTTGTTAGCCCAAATAGCTCAAAGTGCCACTAATCAGCATGTGAGATGTGGGAAATGGGTAACAAGCTATCTCCTTATGAAAGCCTCTAGTACTTCATTCTGCAGCTCCTCTTTTTTACTGCCAAAGTAGGGATTGTGCGAATATGTTGTAGAATGGTGTTACAGGATCATTTTAAGTACTTGCACTAAGTGATTTCTCTGCATCGAGGAACCAGGATTTTAGGTTTTGTTTAATTCTTACTAAATCTTTTAAATTATGACATGCAACTCCATGAGCTTATCTCATGTCAAGAAATTCGGTTTAAAAATTAAGCAGACTATTTTCCCTTTGACCACAAAAATATATCTCATTTTTAAATTTTTTTTCTTTTCTTGTGAAGAAGGGGAGTGGTAATATCTGGATAGGAGTGATACTAACTTGAGATTTAAAAACAAATAAATAAATCGTATCAGCAAAGTTCCACAATGGTGTTCAAGTGTCCAGTTGCCTCTTGAGGCACCTCAGGTAAAAGATTGTATGTCCATAGCTTCTTAACTGCTACCTCCAATTCCCACTGCCTGCTTTGGGGTTTAATGTAACTTAATTGTCACCCATGTCCCAAAAAGGGATCATGGAGCTGCTGTTTCCCTGTTCAGTTTGTCCTGAAAGCTCAAAACATTCCTGCTGAATCCTGCTGAATTAGGCCTCGGAGAAGGTGAATGAAGCTATTGCAAACAGCAGAAGATACTGGTGAAAGTACTCTCGCAAAACCAGGAAGACAAAGGTATTCAATGAAAGTTCCCTTCTCACAGGTAAGAATTCTAAATTCCATGTTGCGAAAATTTATGGAAGTGAATGACAACCTCATTTCCTCTCTTAGGCTTTAATAGATATGGCTGGTTTTATTAGTTCCCGTGCCATCGTGCTGACTGTTGTGAATCCCATGCTGTCCCCAAGAGTTATCTCAGATGTGTGGTGGACAGGTAGCGGGACACCAGATCTCAGTTCATCTATTTAACGCTTCTGGGGAAAAGAAACCCCAGCATGGTCTTGGCACCACAAAGCAAAACTTATATTTGGTTAGGTTCAAATCTTAACCTTCTTTTTTTTTCTCTCTCCAGAGATTATAGTGTTTGTAAGTCAATTGCCTTTAATGATGCAGCCTTGCTTTGCTGCTAAGCTGCTTGGAGATTTCAGGATCAATATTAAAAAAAAGAGATTGAAAAAGCTATTGAAAGTGTTTAGTCACAAATGAGAATGGCAAAAACACCAACTATGCTGCTTTGACAATTTTTAAAGCTCTGCATCAATGCAATTTCCTAATTAGAACTTGGGGATATGGCTAAGAACAGATGATAAAATCTTTAGTGAAAATAGCTGAACAGTAAGCTTCTCGCTCTCTTGTTCTCTGATATCCTAGAAGTAAATATTTTAGAAAATTTCCCTCAGAGTAGAATAGACAGAATAGGAATTTCTGACTTGGATTTTACCTGTAGCATCAACGATGCTAGCACAGAAAGCAGCAGTCTATGTAGGAAAAAGATGAAATCCTGATTCCATTCAAATCAATAAGGACTCTGCTGTTGCCTCCTGACTGCAAACATATAAAAGGTAGCAGATATGCAGAGAAGGGGAGGAAGGAAAGGTCGTGGATTCTCCCAAAAAGGGATTGGGATGAGCTCACTGTCCCCAAGTGTTAATTTGGCCACCAGTTCCTGCTTTTTATGGGATCTGGCTAGCCCTTCCCCAGCCAGGGCTCACAGTGACCTCACCATCTCACACTGGTACAGTGTATTTCCCTCAGGGGAGCAGAGAAAATATTAGAAAGCTATTCCTCTAGTAATTCAACTACTGAGGAAAGAAAGTGCTGACATTTGCACGTTTTTCATGAGAAAGGAGCAGTACAAGCCTCTATGAATTGAATGCTCAGCCCCTCCAGTCTCAGTGAAGATAAATGGTGAGACACAATGAAATACCCTGTTCCTAAAACTAATATTTCAGGCTCACGTTCCAATCTCACCTTTTCTTCAGCATTCCCTTTTAGCTGAACACTCTCCCTAGCCTTTGCAGTTCCACTGTCCCTTGGCCCCAGCCTCTGTTTGGGAGCCTTACAGAGGGAGGGGTCCTGCTTAATGCATATGCCATGCATACCCTAAAATCTGTGTTAGAGAGCTGACTGGAGGTGGCGAGAGTGCTGCAGTGAATAGCTCTTCGGTATGGGGCACAACAGGAGTCTGTGAATAAATATAGATGCTCTACACTGTGATCCAAGGGAGCAATATTAATTTCCTCTGAAGATGCCAGTCTATTTCCATGAAAATGCAAATCTGAGAACAAAGAGCTTGTCTCCAAAATGTTCTTCAAGCTTTTAAATGCTGCCTGGCAATAGGAGCATTTATCACCTGTAGGCAAGATGTCCAAAAGTTATGCTAAAACTGTGAGATCTAAGTTGTTTAGTGGATCTAATCACAAATTTTGAATTCTGCCAGCAGATCCGAGGAAACAGCCTCTCGTAGTAAGAGGGATGCAAGAAATCTGAGGGGAATTGAAGATTCCTTCCCTGGTCTGCAGGTTACCATACATGTCATTAGCCCATGCCTCAGTTTACACATTGGAAAAAAACATGCTTTGTGTCACTTAACCCCTTTGGCAAATGCTTTTACAAGGAGAACTTCTTCTCTATAAGAAACATTTTGTTATTTCAATGAGACCTTACCCAGCTGGCCCTAGATCCTCATGCAGGACAAATCAAGTCAGTGATCTGCTTTCCTCCTGGTTTCTTATTGGGAAGGAACAGAGAAAGGCAGCAGTGAAAGCCTGATCAAGAGCAAAAGAGAGGGGGCTCACCTGCCCATTCTACAGAGAATGTGATGTAACTATTATGCCCTGAATCTAGACAGCTTCTTGCTTATCACAGCCTGAGATTGATACTATCACTGAGGAGTTTTGGAAGAGGACTGTATTTGGCAGATTTTCTCTTACAAGACAGTTTGGCATCAGTAATATTTGCCCCCTTCCTGTAGGCATATGTACAGCTAAGTTGCCCAGCCTGGCTTTCATTACTTCTCAGGGGATGAGAGGCTCTTCCTCTGCTTTCTCTTTCCCTTTAAAAAGTCAGAGCAGAACCTTGAAATACTTGAATTTCTGGAAATATCAGAGGTGAAGGGACAGCAGCTCCAAAGATCCTAGTGTTGGCAGGACTTCTGAGCAGAATAAAAAGCAGTAGCAAGAAGACAAAAAATTGACTGCTTAACTGAGGAGTGCTTGTTTCCTGTGCCATGTGGCTGCATCAGGTGCCCTGGATGAATGTAAAAGCTTCTGGATACTGTGCTAATATAAATAGTAGCTAATATCTTCGTGTCCGAGGAAGCTGAAGCATAGCGGACGGCAGGCTTTAGGCCACAGAGCACAGTTGCTGGTGGAGGAGGCTGATGTGCATTTGAAGTTTTGGGATTTGCTGGCTCTCCTTGCCAGGATACCTTTTTTTCTGCTCACAAGATAAGCCTCCCGCACTGTAGTTTTCAGAGCAAACTTCACTGCACAGCCAGTAATGGCAGATGGTTTTCAGCTTGATTACTTCTACTGTCATTTAGTTAAGGTTCCCACATGTAATTTTTGCTCTCCTTATGTTTGTACATTAGAAGGGGATGTTTGGAAATGCTTGTTTTGTGGGAGTGTATTATGAGCAAGGAACACTGGATAATGATTACAGCAGCATGGGATTATCAAATTACTATTATTTCAGACTGTGTGTTTGTAAGTAATTAGACATTTGAGCCTGCCACCTCCTTGTGAACTGTTTAAAATCAAAATTAGTTTGATTGTAACTGATTAAAACTATTGATGTCAAACATGCCCTGCTTTTCTGACCAGTTCTGTGTGCATGGATGGGATAATACAAGTCAGGTGTTTGCCTTCAGGAAAGAGTTACAGCATCTCTGAGAACTTTGTAGTCATTGTTCTTGTCTTTACGGCATTGATAGAGATCTGTCTGATAGTTTTTTGGAGCCTAGGAAGCAAACAGTAGTTAATTAGAAAAGTGAACAGTGGAGGGCAGGAAACTACAGGGGAATGAAAGAACTTTTGTTTGTATTTGATCACAATTGAATTAATCTTCTCAAATACAGTACATTACCTGAACCTGTTAACCAGTGAGTTTTAGAACAACAACACTGTGTGAAAGTCTTTCAAATACTTTTTCCTGAAGCTCAGATCAATGAAAATTTTACCCTCTCGGACCCATTTACTTCTCCTGTAAAAGAAATGAGCAATTTATAGTCAGAGTACCTATTTACAGCTGAGTGCTGGAGGTCTTAGTTAAGAAGTTAAGTCATCTGTGGATTATATTGGCATTAGGTGATGAATTACAATATGATGGCCAAAAACATTGCTACTGTGGGTACTGCTCAAGTCACTGATCATTCATGAAGGGCCCACATGTCAAGCTCATTCACAATCTTTGCCCCAGTTGACAGGTTAAAGTCAGACCCTGTCCATCACTCCTGCATGAGGGAGCCTCTTCTGTGGGAATTTCCTGTAGAAATTCTGCCTGTGTCTTGAGCAGCACAATTTGTCCTGTCAGAGCCAGTGACTTGGCGAGGTGCTGTCCACAGCTGACAGAAATGTGGAAATGTGTAGTACAGGGTGTGGAATAGCACTGGGAAGACATTACATGTGACGCAGTATGGAAGAGAATGGGGGAAAAGCCTGTTGAGAAAATCACAAAAATGTTTTCTCAGTGGATGCCTATGAGGTGGTTTTTTTTTGTCAAAAGTTGTCATTTGGGAGGGCAGCAGCCCCCTCCAGGCTGCTGCACATGAGGAATCTACCACCTACTACAGTAATCATGCAATAATAATACAATTCCTCATGCTACACATGAGGAATCTACTACAATAATCATTGCTGTCGCATACCTTCCACAAGAAGGAATGTGGTTTTATCTTGGCGGTTCTCTTTATTGTTGGTTCTGTACAATTACTCAGTGCTTTGCACAGTATTAATATGGGATCTCGAAAGATAATTAAGACTCTGTTCTCCATAGAAGGTGGAATACATATAGAAAATGGAAACCTTTGGGTGCAGAGAGATTTATTTTAAAGTATTTAAATTAATTTAATGGTAACAAAGGTTTACAATGTATTATAAAAAACACACTGATCTCCCACAGTGTGCCATTTTTCAGGCCTGTGACCTTAAAAAAAAAAAAAAGAAAGATAAAAGTGATAAAACCTCGACTCTGGAACAGATCTACTTTCCATAAATAAAAAAGGATATCACCCATCCCTACAAATATACCCACAAGCACACTAGGTAAGTGTTTGTATGCATGTAATTGTCCCTGTTTACTTTATTTATTAATTTAAGTGTAACCTTATTCTGTCAGAATATACAAAGCTAGGGCTGTTTAAGCTTAAGCCAAATAAACTAAATGCAAAACTACATCTACTTGAAATGTTATCCTATATCTTCAGTAGTAACCTGGTTACACATACACATTGTGTGCAGTAAAGTCCCTCAAAGAGCATGAACTCCCATAATAGCCTAAAAGACGCCTAAATCATCTACTTTTTGCAATGGATCAGAACACTGGAAGATCTCAAAAATCTTGGTAATAAACATGGGGTTTTTAGATTTAAACTAGCTGCTTGCTAACAGAGAGTCTAACATTGTCTCATCTATTTCAGCTGAGTGCTCTGCATTGTTACAATATGTTGTGAAATTCTCTGGTGAATTGTATGGGAATCTGTATAAAAGGTAAACAACAACTAAAGAAAAAGTTGAAAAAGTGCAATACTTGGTTGTCATTTGAATGTAGGCAGTGCTTTGTCAGATATAAATTTGAAATACCTATTTAAAAGTTGGGGATTTTTTTCTATTTTAGGATTCCTTTCGTATATTGTAGGATGTATTTCTCTGACTTGGATTGTGTCAAATCCATATTTGATCTACTTATGGCACACTTTACTTGGTATAGAAATGAAGAGTTTACCTACTCCTGTGAAGCAATGATACAAATTGTAGAAAGAGTAAGGATGGTCAAAAAGATACTTTCCATCTTGAAGAAATAATGTTCTTTTTGTCAAGCACAAAATAGGATTTCGCTTGAGATTTGACAGTTTTCAGGCCAACTAGAAGCTAATTTTTCCTTAGCAGGAATGGGCATGAAATTAAACTTTGGTTTTTTACGTTTCAGATTGTATGCCTAAAGTTGTGCAGTTGTGCTCCTCTGTGTGTGTGGGGTCTTTCTTTTATTGCGTGTTGTTATTCTTTGAGCTGGAAACCCTTTCCATGTGGACAATTTTTTAGTTGTGTTTGTTGTGTACAAGACGAAAGCACTCAATTGTAGAAATATTGTGGCCTTGGACCCAATTTTC
Organism: Dasyornis broadbenti; assembly: GCA_013397935.1. NCBI lineage: Eukaryota > Metazoa > Chordata > Aves > Passeriformes > Dasyornithidae > Dasyornis > Dasyornis broadbenti. The sequence goes on along the minus strand of VZRN01005851.1, from coordinate 1,320,913 downwards.
TCCCTGGTTTCCTACATAGAGTCTGCATTCTTCATCCATCCCTCTTTACTTGATGTATTGTCAAATGTGCCATTCTCTGATAGCCATTCAAGAATATCTTGGGCATTTTTAGTGTATTAATTATGTCTAATTACAAATCTTCTTGCAGCTGAGCAATCTCTTAAAACAAGCTTATCTGAACTGACTTTAGAAACAAATGAAGTGTGGATAGTGTCTATCCAGCCTGAAGGTTTTTGCTTTGTAGTTTTTAGTTTGTTATGAACATTCCTGATGTCTTACCGCTCTAATATTGAAAGGAAGAAGCAGAGAAGACATGAGAATTTTACAGCAGGAGGGCCAGATGCTCAGGTTTGAGATCTATCAAAAGATCAAGTGATGTTTTGACTCTAATTGTTTTTTTCAATGGAGCATGCTAACAAAAGTATCGTGCTCTTGTTCTTTTAATGTCTATTTAGTTTCATGGTATCATGGGGCTGCACAAATTTGCTTTGGTACTGCCGGTGTCCTGGATTGTGGGACAGCTTGTCCTCATATCTCAGGAGATGTGGGATGCTTTGGCAATGCATGCAGAAACCAGTCACGTTTATGCTTAAAACTTCTGTATGTACCTGTTCACATCTCATTCTCTAGTTCTTAGCAAGGAGATTTGGCAGAGAGGTTTTCTCTCCCCTCCAACATCCTATGCCAACTCTAAGGCTTCCTGAAAGTATTTGTGATTTCAGGTTTTAACTTGACAAATTTTTTAGGGAACCAGTAGAGCGTTTTGTTAAACATTCCCCTGAAACTTTTAAAAATGTCTTGTTCTGAGGGTTTTGTTTGGTTGGTTGGTTTTGGTTTGGGTTTTTTTGGTTTGGTTTCTTTTTGGTTTGGTTTCTTTTTGTTTTTTTTGTTTTGTTTTGTTTTGCTTTTGTTTTGTTTTTCTTTGTTGTTTGTTGGTTTTGTTTGTTTGTAAGGAATATTCTATTCTTTAGTGTAAGGATAATTAATTTTCAGAATGGTTCTAAATAAACAAGATCAAAGAGACTTCTGCTCTCATCTTTCCCAGTCCATACCTGAAAAATATTGTGGTGCATGCAAGACTTTAATCTACTGTTTCAATTTCTGTTCTTGAAAATCTAGTCATGCAGGAAACCATTAGAGGAAATTGAGCTACTAAAAATAATGAACCCACTCATACAAGTAAAATTTAAAGTGCATAACATGAATACCTGTGAGGAAACTTGAAGCATACTTCCTGCAAGTGAAGAGTCTCTGTGTAAATTTTCCAGGTATTGTGTGCTCCTGAGCCTGTGTTAGATTTCTCTAAAAACCTCCACCAATTATAAATCAAAGGATCAAGGAAAAATAGAGATTTTTTTTTTCCCAGAACAATATTCAGCAAAAAATTCCCCACTCTCCACTTTGCCCTGCTTCTTGTAAGTGCTTCCACATTTCTTAGAAATCTATTTTTTACTCCACTTTTCCTGGACTGACAACTTGTCTTCCTAAAAAAAAGCTGAAGGAATAATCTTTTCCTTCATCAGGGAGAGCTGGCTGCTTATCGCTGCCTTTGAAGAGCCCTGTGGAACAGTCATCTGGTTTGCTGCAGTTGTAGCACTAATGAACTGCAGCTGATGCCTGCGATGTGCAGCCTGTCGTTCATGAAGAGCACAGAAAATACTTCCAACACACTCAGCAATGTCACTTTGAAAAGCATTTAATGACACATTTCCTTTTGCAATATATAAGCCAGAAAAGTTTCATGTATATATGCAGGGAGAGATGGATAGCAGAGGAATCTCAGGACCTTGCAAGAGAATCCTTTCAATGCAAAAAGAAAAATATTTTAGCAAAACTTTCCAATTTAACTATGCTTGTAGGGCAATATATTGCATTTTTACACTCCGTTTCTTTTATATGTACTGAACTGAGTACAGATTTTATTGTATAGAATAGGGAGAAGTGTAGTTTATTTTAGTTTTTATGCAATTCATTGGAAATTATTTAAAGAATGTTATTTCAGAGCATCACTCAAAAATTGTCAGTTACAATGATAGCTGGTAATGGTCTATAAAATTATAAACTTCTCAGTGTCTGGGTACCAATGTTATGTTGTTATGAGCTAACAGTTTAATAAGTTCGTCTTTGTCAGGACTTTTCTTTATGCTTAGTCTGTTACTGGGTAGCAGTGAAACAGTTTCATGGAATATATAAATGAAATAAATGTTCTTGGAATTATTTTGGGCTGGCTGCTCTTTGGTGTAAGAAGAGTGAAAAAATTTTTTGTCAGGCTGTTTTCCAGTTTCTAAAAATTGGCAGATGGGTTATCACACCAATCTTTTATTAGATTTCTTTTTTTTGTTTTTTATAATACTGGTGCAGTTGTAGACAAATCCTATACCAATTGTATGGTCAGTCTGATCCTACAGGTCTTCCCATTTCACGTTTCTAAGCCACCTGCAAGCCTTAGCTGATGACTGGGTAATCATCATCAACTATAGCCAACAGTGAATAACTATGTGCAAACCTCTTCATCTGCAAAACCAAGGCGAAGTGACTGAGTTTGAAGTTTTTTTATGGAAATCCATTGAATGGAAGGCACAATGGAGGGTTCTGGTGCTGTCTTGGTGTCTACAGGCGGGTTGGGGAGTTGGGGTCGATGGTGCGGCAGATGAGCTCTGGGGTGGTTGAAGTCACAGGTCCTGATGGGAACATTCACCAGGGGGTTCCCAGCAGGTTCATGGGCCATGCCTTCCTCTGAGGCCCAACAGAAGTCTGTTGAGAATTATCCCATCACAAAGGGGCGGAGTTGGATAGTAGTTGTGAAGGATGTTATTCTTGAAGGTTTTCTAATATAATACAAGCTTTTCAATTTTTTTGCGTTTAAAGGCAAGATTTCTGAGCATGTGCAACAAGTATCAGTAGAAGATTAAGTTATAAGGAATAGTGTTAATTAGTTCACTGTTAATTAGGGGGGAAAAAAGAAAGGACTATAAAACCGTGAGAAGGGTGTGCTTTCAAATTTCTGATTTATCCACTACTTTGTAAAATATTTCCAGCATTTTTTCTTTTATTGAACAATAGTGAAAAAAGAAAAGGTCATGTAGAAATTTTCTTAGGTTCTAATCTTTCAATTTATGGGGGATTATCAAAACATACTTAGTGTAAGTACAGATCTCATGAATGTATGCTGCTGTAATGGTGCAAATGCCTGATAATTCATTCTAGCTTTGAGTAACAATGCAGCTGACACCCTGAGGTAATAACTGGCATATTCAGAGATCACAGAAAGATTTGGGTAGGGTTTGTGGCATTTGCTTCCAAATTAATTTTTTTTTCCTTTCTTTTCTTTTCTTTTTTTTTTTTTTTTTTTGTTAGAAAATATGACAAATTTTACGGCAGTTTCTCCTGATAGGGTGGAATTTATAATGACTGGCATGCTTGCTCTTTTATATTTGCTTATATTTACAAATTTCTGTATTTGTCCAGACTTCCTTAACCAGTATGTGTAAACTCATGTAGAAGGAAGTTATTAGTTCTCAATGAAGTCCACATGGTGAAAAGTGGAACGTGGAGAAAAAACAAAGGAAATGCAGAGGACACTGCTGAAAAGGGGTAAGCCCAAAGGCCTATCGTATTGGTGCTGGTCAGTGCAAAGTGGCCTTGTATTTCAGAGCTTTTCTTTTTTTAAATACATGGCCTTATTTCATTGGAAATGAGGAAACTTTTCTTACTGACTGCGCCTCCATTGGTTTTCAGCAAGGCAAAATGCATCATGCCTTTTTTTTTCTTCCTTGTTATTTACTCCTGTTTTTAATGACCTTTTAGAGTCCAAGTCAGATTTCGGGAGAGTAAATATGATGTCAGACTCCTAAAATCTACATACCAAAGGGCGAATGACTGCTTTGCATACCCACACACCACAGAGGGCCCCATCTCTCTGTCTGCAACTGAAGTTAACTTTGTCAGTCTTTACAGGTTCACCTTCTGAAAACAAACTCCACCATCAGTTTTGTAGGAGAGAAGTGTGGAAGCAAAATAAGATAGACACTGAAATTTACTGTGGAGAATTTTACCTGAAGATCTCTTGGACTAAAGCCTATATTTTCAGGAGTCACGAGTGTAGACTGTAATCTGTGTGTTTGGGCTGGCAATGGGAAATAGCTAATGATAGCTGTGTATAAAAGCAGAAGGTTAGATTTTCTTGAATGTTCTTTCACAGGAAAATTGTGTCTTAAGAAATACTGAGTTTGTTTCACTAAGTTTCAGAAAGAAATATTTGCATATATTAAAAAGTAAAGGAGAAGAAAATGTATCAGTCATCTGGACTTGAAGAGTTAAAAAGTCAAAACCTGTGGGTCTGCAAGAAAGTAGCACTGTCGCAATGTTTGCCTTCATTGTTAATAGCAGTCCAACAGGGAAAAAGTGAATTACTGGACTGAATGGATGAATATGGACAGGGAATTAAAAAGTAGATTTGTAAGATTTCAGCATGAACAGCTGTCTTGAATTATTTAGGAACACCTTGTGCATAACAAAACCCTAGCAAAAAATACCTCTCTTATACCTTTGGCAAGAGAGATATTTCAGAGCTATGACAGAAAATTTGGCTTCTGTGATACAAGAAATTTTTCCATTTCACTTCAATTTTCTTAACCAAAAGTTCTTATTTAGTGTAGGGTGAAGAATGGCTTTTCCTTTCAACTTGTTTTTTTCTTTTAAAAACATCATAGGACTCTGACTTATTAGCTAGTTTGATAAATCAGTTTTCTTGCATAAGCCTATGAAAGAGATAGTCTCCAAAGGTGTTTAAAATTATTGCCTGTTATTATTATCCCAAAAGAAAAAAAGTAAAGAAAAAAAAAGCCACTAATAAGACACAAGTCTCTTCTGTTTTGTCAAAAGGAAACTGTCAGAGGCTAGCAGAAGTCTTACTGGATCTCAAATAGAAATTTATATGATAGCTTTTGTCTCTTCTACATAAACATAGTCCCATTAGTAAACATTATGTTAAAAATAAAATATTCACAATCCCTGAGGAGTTCTTAAATCTTTCTTTATTTACTCTGTTGAGAGCAGCCATGATTAACATGTCACATACGACTGGAATGTCAGGTCCAGAGAAGAAAAGTGCTGTGTGTGCCACTGCAGCAAACGCTGTCTCCAGTGTCCTCCCAGCAAAGGACCTGGTCCCTCAGAGAGAACACCTGATTGATTGTGCCATGGCAGGTCGAACAGAGCAATGTGGACATTTCTACACCTCACCTGCTGATGGGCCAGAAAAGCCCTTTTTTCACTGTTTGCCCTAAATGCCCGTCAAGGAATTGGAGTGGCTGAGGTGTAGCTGGTCACCTCTGGCACAAACCACATCTGCCAAGTATTTAGAGAATATGAAATCTCAGATCACCAGAGTAAGAGCCATCAGAGGAACTGCCAGAGCCTGAACAACTCTCAGCAAAAAGACTTTATGTCAACGAGAAGCACCATCCAGGAATTAAGTGTTTTATTTGCTGGTTCCTACATGGTATTTGAATGCTAGCTGTTGGTACCAGCATAATTCCTATGGAAGTACATCTGTCCAACTTTTCTGGTAATTACTTGGAGGCAGCATGATATCAAAGTAAATAGAAAGAATAATTGGATTATTTCAGCAAAATTTGCTCTGCATGTATTCACTGGTATGGAAACCGACTCCATTATTATTTCCTATTGGAAATTATCTGACTGATTAGAAACTGAATTGCAATTTAAACTGCAAAAGAGCAAAGTATGCTGCATTTATCCAATTTAAATACAAATTTTGGTTCTTGCCAGACATACTTTAATCTACTTCATGACATGCACTTCATGTAATTTCAATTGCTTCTGCTTTCTTTGGAGTATTTCTGCTACTTTTACAAAGGCTGTTAATGAGAATTCTTCCTTGCTATTCATGAAATTCAACATCACACAGAAAAGCACAGCTTATCTCCTGACTTACTTAAATTGGCTCATTAAGTTTGTGGTCTCAAGTAGGATTAGCAGCATTAGTCCATATGGTAGTTCTTTGCAATGTTGCAGAAACCTAAAAATACATTTTATGCAGATTATCTGACTGATAAGAATTTGGTTTTTCAAGTTCTTTTTCTTTTTGTTCATTAGGGTTCTAAATGGGAAACTTAGATCAGTATCCATACAGAACCCTTTTCCACACAGCAATTAAACTGTTGTTAATCTTGTTCTTTTTCTGTCTTTGCTTTGCTGTTGCTGTCAGTGTGAGAAATCCAGTCATTTTTTACACCACTGAAAAAGCTTGCACTTATATAACCTGCCAATTCTCTTAATCAATCAAACATCAGACAAAGAAAATAGAAATAATAGTCTAGAAACAATACCTAAATACAATAAATAAATCTTCTATCAAGATATTACTATATGAGAATATGACACCATAGCCTCTATTCATATATTTTGAAGGTCTTAAAGGCGTGACTAGATTGGTTTATACATTTAAAAGAAGTTTCCAAGTATAGACTGAAAATGGGAATTAGCTAGATTTTAAAATTCTGTGTTGCTGATCAGATTGCACATGAAGGAAGAATTTGGAGCTTTTCCTTGATTGTTGCTGATTCTCACTGGATGTATTTAAAGTGATGGTTTAACCAGCATGCACTGTGCTGCTGGGTGCCAGGAAGAAACAATCTGAATGAAAGAATAAAATGTTCAACAACAGTAAAAATGTTTCCAGGCTTATTTGATTATTTTCTTTTTATTTAACTGGGCAAGAGAGACTTTAATAAACCGACTAAGAATTAAAAGCAACAACAACAAAAATACCCCAGTCAATGACATTCCCTTCACCACACCCCCCCAAGCTAAAGTGCAAAAAGGTAAGATTTTTGGAAGGAGTTAGAAAGTCTAAGATTTTGAAAGTGAGCTGAAGTTGTTGAGAGATAATTTTATGGTACTGGAAGAAAACAACGTACATAGAAGTGCAACAAATCTGTCATGGTAGATTTCTGTGACACCCAGAGTTAAGGTTTGACAAAGAAGGTGAAATTTTTGTTAAAAAACAGGTTAGGCTAAACTGAAGCACTTTTATACTGGAGACATGGTATTGAATAGGAAGTACTATAGTCTAGAAGCTGAAAGGCATGGGGTGACTATAATTAGAGGCCACAAAAGTAGGGTTTGTGGTTGCACATGGCAAACTTACTGCAGAAATCACAGAATCACAGAATGGGTGAGGTTAGAAAGGACCACAGTGGTTCATCTGGTCCAACCTCTTTGCTCAGGCAGGGTCATCCTCAAGCACATGGTACAGGACTGTGTCCAGATGGTTCTTGAATATCTCCAGTGAGGGAGACTCCACAACCTCTCTGGTCAATCTGTTCCAGTGCTCAGTCACTGCACAATAAAGAAGTTCTCATACTCAGATGTATCTTCCTGAGCATCAGTTCCTGCCTATTGCCTCTTGTCCTATTGCTTGGCACCACTGAGAAGAGCCTGGGTCCATCTCTTGTCACCCTCCCTTCAGATACTCACAGACATTGATAAGGTCCCCGTTCCGTTGTCTCTTCTGGAGGCTGAACAGATCCAGCTCTCTCAGCCTATCTTTGTAAGAAAGAAAATCCAGAAATTATTGGAGCAAAAGAGAACACAGTCTGAACAGCCTTTTTTTGGCATTTGACTTGGTTTATGATCATATAATTGTATTTGCCATGACTGATGCCATTGGAGCATTAATACTAGATCTGAGTCCCAAGTTACGAGTACTATGTTTTATCTTTTTAAACATAGGAAGGGAAAACAATTCTTTTAGAGATACAGAAAAGATGTTTTCATGTATTCAATCACTGTTTAGAATTGCTGAATATGAAACAAATAGATACATAATAGACACATGAGAAAAAAAATTATTCCTCTGCTATGCTTTCAAAGTTTTAAGCAAGGCAGAGGAAGCACCATGTTGTTATTTTTCCAAAAGACAGAATCTTAAATATTGTAGTTATCACCAGCTATTTGTTTGGGTATGACTGAATCCAGAAACCCTTCCAATCCATTCATTTGTAATTCTATCCCTTACTTTCTTTTCTATCACAAGTTTCAAATCATGTTCTTTGCTTGGAAGCCACAAGACTGTTGCCACGGTTTAATTCCATGGAGTATCATTGTAATTAGTGAAAAGAGGCATTACTGGAAATGCTTTAACCCTTTTGCTTACGTCGTACTGGTGTTAGTAATTCAAATGTCTCTCATTTGCATTTTCTTAAGCTTTAGATTTGATTCTATCATTTATTTTTCTTGTTATTTTCTGGGCACTTCTGATGTTTCAAGTGCAGCCTTTAACATTAAAGCTGTCTTCAATGTTTTAAAACAAGTAATGATTTTTGTTTTCTATTTACCTGTATTTCTAGTTCCTATTTTCTTTCCTGTTGATGGAAAAATACCAGTGCCTAACTCCTGCTTCCACCCATCCCTGGTCTCTGTTGGGGTGCCATGAAGCAAATTAATGTGTCATGGTAAGTGTGGCAAAGGCTTTTTCCTCTGAATGAAGGGATTTTTTCATTTGTGGAATAATATTTGTCAATCTGCATGTGTTTGTTCCTTAGACTCCTTTTCATGTCAAGATGGGGAATAGAGTTGATGAAAATATGGATGCAATAGAGTGAGTAGCTCTGCTCTGCTCGTGAGTGGTTTACAGGTTTAAGACAAGGTTATTTCAGCCCCTTTACCAAACATGCCAGTAAAGGCATGTTGTGGGTTACTTCAGAGACAAAATATAATCTCTGCTGAGAGGAGAGGACTTGCGTATTTTCATTATTTCAGGTTTATTTGGGAAACTAGAGCTGCAGACCTGCTTCCCCAGAGATATTTAACAGCTCCTGGCACTGGTAATGACATAGCCTGGAAGAAGAGTCTTCTCACCGGGAGATATTGGGGGAAAGAAGCAAAGACCTTGCTCACATCACAACCGGAAGAAGACACGGAACACTGTGTGAGATGGCCTAGGGAACAGGAGAACAGCTTTCCTGGTCCTGTTTCTGGCAGCAATGCATTGGGCATGTTTGGTACAGTATATACTTAAAACACCATTTGTTTCTTTCCAAATTGAAAGAGGAAGAATGGAGGAAATCAGATTTGTTATTTGTTTGATTGACTTGACAGGGAGTTTTCACAAACAACACTCCTTCAAGGTGTGTGCTGGTGGCCAATTACGCTCTGTCTTAGTAACCAAGATTAGAACAAGATCTTTGGGAAACTTAATCCTTGTAATACAAAGGCTGTGGGCAGTGAGACCAACTTGACATTTATGTATTTTCCCCTCTGTTACAAAACAACGTGTTTTTCCATGTCATCGGCAAATTCCTGGCTTGAATTCTATGCCGTCTATTTTTTCTCAAAAACCCTTGTGTTGAAATCTGCGTGGGGCTGTTTAAAAATGTGCTATCACCTGCACTATTCTCCTACCTACAATTAACACAGTGATTTATGTTTATAGTATGGAATTGAATTGATTGAAGTTGCAAAATCTTGTAATGTTTTAAAAAGTAAGGGAAGAAATACTTCTAAAATATCTTTGTTTCTAAGCAGAAATTATTTTAATACTTCTCAAAATACATCGGTTCTTCTTTAATTCCCTCTGTGTGTGTGCGTTTGTATTTGAAACATCAGATGTAGGATGAAGTATTGAGAGAGTTTAGGAATAATTTATTATCATCTCTGACTTTTTGATGTAGATATTTAATCTTCTGCGAGCTTCAATTTTCCTGGCGTTTTCTTTTTTCCCCTGTGCCAGATGGATACTCTGTATCAGATAATGTGGTTTTGTTTTTATACATTTAAGTGCTTTAAAGTTTCTTTGTTTTTGAAAGTGCTGCTCAGGAACAGAGCCTTTCCTTGTCTCACATACCCAAGTCCCCTCCCTCCACCTGCTCATTTAGAGCAACACAAACGCATGCTGCTGCACTGAGGCGCGGGAGAGCTCCCATCAGCAGTAATTGTTGACCTACCACAGTTACAGTCAGTGATCAATAGATACTACTTTGCTATACAGCAACAGCGCAGGGAAATTGTGGACCCCACTGAGAATTTGTTTTCGACGTGCAAACCCAGCTGATGGCCTTCAACTGTAACAGATGTCAGAGAGTGACAGGCACCCCAGGGCACCGTGAAAGTACTGCTGGAACCTGACTGGGGAAAAAGAAACGCTCTCAAATTACTAAGTGCGTTCTAACAAATCACATCAAAGTGGAGAAAAAGCCTGAGCTAAAGAAAATTACTACTTTCATTTTCTTTCTTATCTTCCGCTCCAGCACAGTGTGCGCTGCCATGTGCGATGCTATCAACCACGGTACTAATGAGAGGTTCAGCTGCAGGAGACAGCGAAGCTCGCACGCTGCTGGCCAAGGGGCTGTGTAGCAGGGGCAACTGCAGAGATGAGGAGGAAAACCCAGTCCTAGCAACATATTAGCTAACTTTGTTGCTTAGGCGTACTCAGATTCGTAAATGAGTATTTGCCGACTTTCTCTCCTTGCATGGCTATGTGAATTCAGTGCAATCTAATTCAGAGGAAAACAACTGAATTTTTTCCAGTTTTTTTCCCCTTTGTCTGTTCATTACAGATACAATACTTAGGCCATCTGTTTTGTTTATTTGCAATGCCTTCATTCCTGGAGATACAATTCAGAGGTAGGACTTGTCTGAAGAGTGCATTTTTAATTCATTGATAGGTTCAGATATCTCTGGTCACAATCTATGAAATTCAACATGCATGTAACTACAATACTAAACATGCATGGGATCTATTTAGTCCTAAAAAATACTTCAAGTCCAGTGAGCCTAAAGTATATTAATACTTGGAGAAACTCTGCCTCCAAAAGGAAAATAAAAAGGTCATTCTCTCTTTGTATTTTTTTTCTAGGTCTTGAAATGGGTTATTATCATTTCACCAAGTAGAATGTCACTTCACGTCACTGAGTTATATCTTCAAGTTCTCTTCTCTTTGAAATACCCTGTTGTTGCTTATACTTGTGCACAATCTATGCACTCTTCTCACACATGAAGGGTCTCATTAGAGACAGTGGAAATAGTTTAGTACTTCAAAGGAATACTATACTTCTGACAGTGAAATAAATAATATATATCTAGGAAGATGGTTCAGTCCTTTACATTTGCACCCTAATGGAGCCTAAGGACCATGGAAGAGACCATCTCCCAAAAGCAGCTTTCCCAGTGGAGGTTTAAAATGGAGTTACATGCTACCCAACTGATCCTTGTAGGTAGGTCTAGGACACACAGAGCTCACCTTTGTCCTGGGCTTGGAGTGATCTTTCCTATGAGCAAAATGAAGACCATAAATTTTGTGTGTGCAATGTGCCTGAGGAGAGCGTATACTCACTGAGCTCCGCAAACAGGCAGGGCTGGCCCCTGTTTGTCTACATGGGACACTACAAAGTTCTTCAGAAACACAAGCAAAACATGCAGCTGGACTGAAATCTGGAAGGGTAAGTTTCTGTGTTCTTAGAAGAATATTAACAGATAACGTGGTGTAAAAATATTTTCGACTGTAGTCGAATGCAAACTCACACAACACTATACCTAGATTTTCATTATGATACAATGAGAAGACTGCTTGTTTTCTTTATGAAAATAGTTACGTTTTCAGAGAAAATGGAATCCTGTCTTGCTTTTCAGAAAAATTTTGAGAATGATTTCTGTTAATGCTTTTTTATAACTCTTCCAATATTTTTAAGTATGATGTTACAAGAAACAGACAGTGATGGTCTTGAGTAGCTGCTGCAAGCCCTCTTCTTCCAATGGCTCTTACACTCTGTGTTCTTGGGTCTCTTTTCGCAGGTCATAAGGGCAAGACATATATTTGGGATGGTCAGAGAGGCAAGATGTCCAACATGTACCTAACTCTGGACCCACCTCTTGCCACACCATGTCAATATTCACCTGTGCCACTTTATGCATCCCCATTTCTCGGGGATTCTGCTCTCACACCAAGGCCATATTTTCTGCACTACCACATTGTGTAGGAGTCATAAATAGCTCGTTCTGCCAACAGAGGCCTCTCAAACTCACTACAAGAATGCGATCTGCCACTAGTAGTGGCAGTATTCAATTAACAGGGTTACACAGTTCTAGAAATAAAAGGCGCTTTTGAATACACGTGGGCATTTTTATTGTGATGCTTTTACTTCTCAAAAGTTCTCCTTGTCATAAAATAACATCTCAGAAAAAAAAAAAAACAAACCCCTTTTTGCCAATGAAGGACTTCAATTTACAATACAGAGCAAGAACACTGCAACACTATTTAAATACCTTAGGCTGTGGAAAGCTGTTCTGTTTGGAACACCCTCCACCCCCACACACACTCTAATAAACTTTAGCTTTTAAGACTCTCCAGCTGTGCCTGCAGCAATAATTGGGGTCATTAGTCTTTGCCTCCCCAGGCTAATTACCAGCACAATCCAAATGTCATCAGCTAAAGAAATGGAGCTTGAACAGGTTAAATGCTGCAGCCACATGCAGGTAGAAATAAAGGGGAAGAAAAAAGATAAGACTGTTTTCTGTGCCTGTTTGTATTTGGTTCTCTGTCTTAAAACACCAAACTGTACTTGCTTCTACAGGCACTGTTTACTTTAACAGGCTCCTAAGTGCTCATTTTCTGTGAAACAAGCACAGGAGAGATGTTTGTGTCTTGACTCTGCCCATACATAAATTGTGTTCTTCTTAAGTAGAAATGAAGTCCTTTAATTTTGGTCTGAAGGGCACTGCATTTGAACTTCAGTATCCAGTAACTTTAATTCTGGTATGATGAAAAGCTATGATGTTTCCCAAGCTTGACCAACACCAAAATTTTAAACACGGGCTGGAAAAGCCACAAGAATTGCTAATGCACTGTAGTATGAACTCTTCTTTTTAAAGTCAGATTTTGAAGACAATTTATGAAGTTTTGTGTGTAAAAATACAAATTGAGAGAGATGTAAGATGTATCTTTCTTATACAGAAAAGATTCTAATTTGACCTTAGTATATAAAGAATAACATGAGCATCAAAGTTTTATAAATAAATCCTTGAATTCATACTAACAAATAGAAAACATCTGTTTAAAAGCTTTGCTTTGACAAGCATACTCTTTTTTGACCTAGGGAGAATTGTATGGTGAAGTGCATTCCTCTGATGAATGGAGGAAAAATAAGTTTTCACCTCAGGTCCAGAATTTTGCTCTAAATTGATGATTGTGGATTGCATAGTAGGTACTTAGTAATGGGGCAAATCAAAGGTTCTTCCAGTTTCTGAAAGCAATTTTGAGGAAGAGTTCACCATATCACCTCATGTTTCAGATAACTTACAGTCATGCCGATAAGTCAAAATGATTCTAGGAGGAAAAAAATGCAAATTAGTGAGTCTCTAGGGCAAGATTGCAGGTATATTTGCATTCCTTTAATTAGAGCATGAGATGGGAATGTGCTGTATGCAATATGTTTTCCCTAGATAAGTATATACAGGGCTCTACTGTCTAGCTGTTGCTGGGAGCTGAACTTCAGGGCAAGGTTTTTGTTACTGAAGAGCGGATTTAGTGAAGCTGCTTTAGGACCATTGACTATTTGCTGAATTTGATCATTCAGAGCTGCAGCTTTTTGACTATGGGTAGCTTTGTATTGCTGTATAAGGGAAGGGAAATGGATCTGGCTTTTATGCAGAGTGTCTGAGCTTATGTGTCTGAGCAATAAGAAGAGGTCTGAGAGCTAGCTCTAGGCCTGCTGTTCAGGCTTGCAAGAAAATGTTTTGCAAGAATGAGTTCTCAGGAAATTAAGAAGTTCTGTTCACCTAGCTCTTATTTTTAGCAGTCTCACTGGAGAATCACAGAATGGTCTGAGTTGAAAGGGACCCACAAGGATCATGGAGTCCAGCTCTTAAATGAATGGCCCATACAGGGATTGAACCCGCGGCCTTGGCGTTTTTAGCACCATGCTCCAACCAACCACTTCTCCATTTGTGTTTGTAGCTCTTGCCCAAGGTTTGGATATTTTCAGTTCACACAGTTTTAAACACCCTTCAGACTGTCTCTGGAGGAAAGGGGCAACATTTTTGAATACAATAGCTGCACAGTTGTCTGGGAGATATGACAAATTCCCTATATACTGAGTGCCAGAGCTGGGAATGTATGCAGATTAGGAATAATTTGTAGCTAGTGTATCATATTCACAGCTTGACTGTGTCCTTTATTACATATTCATGATTACAGTTGAAGCAAACTGCTCTCCTTTGTGATAAAGTGTTTCATATAACAGAAAGTGTAGACTGTATAGACTGCAAATACCTATTTATGTCCCATCCTGCTCTAAGGGGCTGAATGGTAAGGTTTTCCTAGCTTTCTCTAGAAAATGGCTCTAGAAAATGGCTTCTCAATAGTGAAAAGGTATCATTTATGACTTGGTCTGTTGTTCAAGAAGAACAAAAATGTTGGCAGGGAATTAAGGAACAAGAGAGGGACAGGAGACCTGCAGGCAGAAGATGTGGAGTGAAATATATGGCTTGTTTTGAGCAAGGGCCTCAATTCCCATTGATGCAGATTATGGGTCTGGAGCAGTTTCAAAGTCCAAGGAATTCCTGAGAAACCAGGGATGTTTTGCAAAGATGAGGGTTACAGTCTGTGTGCCTGTTCCTTGTGTGTTGGATGGAAAGATGGCAGTGGGTTGAGGGGCCCTATGAACCTCTCTGTCAATTAGGGAAGGATGATTTTCCCACAGATATTTTCAGATGAAAAGTGAAACTGGTTAAAAATTTTCTGTTGGAATCCTGTGCATTAATGCGTATTTTCTCAAACTGAAACTTTGTTTGAAAATATTGCTTTTTTTTCCCGCCTAAGGGAATTGAAAATAAAATTTTCCAGAATTGTACTGTAGCTGAACTGCAAAGGGAGCAGGACACCTGACTCTGTGTCTCTTCTGTGGCTTGTCTGGGGAAATCATCAGGAAATGTGTGAGGCAAAAGAGGTTTTTCAGTCTCACTTTTCAAGAAAACACAACGGAAATGACAAAGGTTTTTCAAGGTTGGTCAGCTAATGAGCTTTGAGTTGCATGTTTCTTTTGCAACACCAGTGTTTATGACAAACCCTGTCTGCGGTATGGTTTACAGTTGTTTTTTTTTTGCTGCCCATGACTCGTTTTGAAAAAACACTGTTTCATTTTAGAACCAGCTGAGATCAAAACTTGCCATGTCGTTTCATGACAAATTATATTTTGTTCATGTTTTAATATCTGACATAGCTTTTTTATGTTTTTTCATAGGTCAGTTCATCTGTTTGCCTGAAAACTGTCAGAAAACCTATTTATTTGGTAATGTGCTGTATACGCTTAGGAATATTTCACATTTCTTAGTAACAAATTACAAAAATGCTTTTTGAAAGCTGTTTGAAATAGTCTGGAAATTCTTTTTCTTTTTTTTTTTTTCTTTTCTGTAAGAGAGTGGAGGTGTGTGTTGAGTTTTGTTTCCTTTCTCTCTCCAGTTTTATTCAATTTAACTTTGAAAGGTTTTTTTCTGGACAAAATCTTTTCCATAATTGCAAACTTGAGAAGTGCCAGAACTGATGCTGTTGTCCTACCAGTTCAGATAAAAGCTTCCTGTCCAGGCATCTCTCTGTATTAGTGTGCTCAGAGTGTGCCACAAATGATTCATTACCTAGAGCAAATTCAATAGTTTTTAACAAAAATAATTTTATTTACAGGCAAACTGAGAGACTGTTCAACAAAAATAATAAAAGTCTTTTGTTTGACTCACTTGAATAGACTGCAACTGGCTACCAGGCTGCAGTTCTGAATGAAGCTGCAAATGGAATGTAAATTATGAACATAAACACTATTATCCATTTTTCCAGTTCATTTCTCTTGTGTGGTAATTCTGCCTGTTACCCTTTCTGATTTATTATAAGCTCTGTCAAGAGGAAAAAGAAATTAGAGATCAACGAATGTACAATGTGTGTGTGTGCATGTGCATGCATATGAGACAGAATTTTTGTGAAATACTGGACCAGAGCACTGGGTTCTTAAAAAGATATTGATGTATAAAGCCTTTGCTGTATCCTCATGTGGCTTCACACCATGAAAACACCAGACTTTCCAAGACGAAAAGTTTTTCTGTTGCTTTTGTTTCACTGCAGATAAAAATACGTCTTTCCAGAATAAAATATTCTATTATGGCTTTGCCAATGGAGCTACTACTAAGCCCGCCTCACTGACTGCTCCAGGATTCCCCTTTGGTGAAGAATAAAATGTAGAAGGCTCCCAAACTGATATCTCTATTGCCTCTTCTGCATCACTGTAGAAAAATGATAGGTGAGCAGTGCGTTCCTAAGCTCTGGCAAATGTTCCCTGACAGAAATGATCTTTGAGATTTCTTTTAACTTAAACAAGGGCCTGGATGCAGTTTTGGTGATAGAGTAAAGCCACTATTTGACATCTCTTGGTCTGTCCTGGTTATACAGGGTTTATTCAAAGTACTGTGTGTAGTATCTTACTACAGCCTGTGGATGTGGACTTCAATGAGTACTAACTCCTACTGCTCAAGACTGAAAGGACCAAATCCTAAATTAGCGAATGGTGATGGTCAAAGTTCAGTGAATGAACTGAAATTTCCATGTGTTACCAACTCTTAGCCAGCAGTACAGAAATGCAGCCAGTGTGGCCTCAGTTCATAACAGCTCCCCTCTGCTGCTCTTTACTCTCCACAGTATTTCACTGCTGCAGAACGGACTCTCCATTGGCTGCAGTCATTTGGGAACATCCATTGATTCCAGCTGGGTTCTCCAGGGACTGCAGGGGAACCTGGAGCACCCCCTTCTCTCCTTCTCTGGCCGCGGTGTCTGCAGGGCTGTTTCTCATGCTTTTTTCACCCCTCTCTCACTGCTGCTGTGCAGCATTTTTTACCATCTGAAATACGTAACCCAGAGGAGCCAGCAGTGCTGCTGGTGGGCTCAGCTGCACCCTGCAGTAGGTCTCCTGGAGATGGCTGTGCCTGGCACAGGACAGCCTCAGCTTCTCCTCACAGAGGCCACCTCTGCTGCTCCCCACTGCCAGCGCCTGGGCACCTGCGGTCAGCATGGGAAGCAGCACAGGGCACATCTGGGATGCTTGGAAAATGATCTCCAGCTGCTTGGTGCCTCCTCTGCCAAGGGTGTCAGGAATATGTCAGGCCCTCACCTACTGATGTAGGCTGAGCTTCTAGGGATAAAATTCAGCTGTTTTCATCTGGCTATTAAAAAAGGTGATAATGGTATTTTTTATGGAGCTTATAGTTTCAGGATGTGGCATTGCTTTTTCTTGGAAACTCACAGGTCCCTAAGATCTCCTGAACATGTGAAGAGGTTTGTCACTAAAAGAATAAACTGGACATTGAACAAGGATAATAAAAATCAGATCAATTCCCTTCTACTCTTCTAATCTGAAAGAGTTTTAAAACAACACTTTTTTTTTTTTTTGGTCCTTTTAATACCATAAAAAAAACAAGATCTGTACTTCTGCTTTGTAACTATGATTCTGTTTTCTTTCTTCTATTAGTGCTGTGTGAAAAAGACACAAAATCATGAGACATCTTTCCTCTTCAGTTCATTTTAAGGTCCTCTTTGGTGTATTAAAGGCAATAGTTTAAAAGTAATTTTACTCATCTTTCATTTCAGAAGCAATTGTTTCTAAAGTAACCACTAATAAGAGAGTATTTCTGGTGAATGTGACTGCTCATTTAGAGGGTCGTCCCAAGATGCCTCTACAGAACATGTGCTATTGATCACTGAAGTCAAATTAGGAAAATTTATCAAGACTTCTGGAAGCTTTTATTTTTTTGAGGCACAAAAGCTGTCTAAAATCCCAGTGTTCATAGGCAAAATATATGTAGAGGTTTTTTAAATATTAGCATGTACTTTACTCTAAATTACTATTGACAGAGCTTTACTTTTGTGCAGGTATCTTCCTGTTGCTTCTGAAATTTTTGAATCTTTTGTGAGATTATTCCTGTGGGCAAGCTGAGCTTTTCCTTGCAGAGGCTTGAATGAGCCTTCTCATTGGACGGTAATGTGTGTACAGGCAAAGAGAAATCATAGGCACTTTTCAAGAAACTTGGAAAAAGATATGTTCATAAAAAAAATCATATTGGGATGACAGATACTCTATTCTTCTCCCATAGTCTGAATTACCTGGCTTTAGGAAGCTCCATATTTTTGTGGAAACAGCATATTTTTAGGAGGAAGCAAAAGACCATTGAGGGTTTTAACTTTGTCTGTTCTTTACCTAGCTATAGATGACAAACTCAAGCTGCAGAAAATTTTAGTTCAAATAATTTGCAGGACAAATGTTCATCTCATAGGAAGTAAGAGGTATAATTTACATTTAGCATTCTTTCTAAACATGTCGTGTTTTGGGTAATTGTTATTTTAGACTATGCTAAAAGGCTTTTTAAGCACATGCAAGAGAAATGAGAAAAAGCCTACACAAAATTGATACATGGTGGGACACTATACAGACATTTTTCGGTAAGCCTCTCACGTTAACCTGCTGCTGCAGTTGACAGGAGTAAAAGCCCTCCTAGTCTGCAATTCTGACCTATTTTTAGTTGTCTGCTTTAGGATGAGATGAATCACATGCTAGAAGGAATGTATTCACAACATGAACTTGAGAGGGAGCCTGGAGTAACTAGCTTGGGTTTAAATGTCTGTGCTATTAGATTAGGGAAAAGAAATCCCATTCCTCTTACCTTATTTCTTCTTGGTGCAAGATGGGGAAATGTGACAGGTAGTTGATTCTGTGTGTAGCCATTGAGAATACCACATTTGCAGGCATAAATGCCTTAATTCTATTCTCAGTAATATTTAACAAACTGCAAATAGAGATCGGTAGCTTACAGAAAATGCATATGTTCCTGACAAGTCACCTTCAGGGGAAAGAGCTTACTTACAGCCTTGGAAAGAAGAATAGTTTAATGATATACTTCTGCTTGACTGGTTTAATATCCTTGCTTTAAAAGAATAAGTATCATGCTCATCTTCTTGAGGCTGTTGTTCAGATTCTGTTTTACATTCTTACATGGTGCTTGTAAGTACCATATATTTATCTGCACAAAATCCCTGAAAGAAATGAAAAAGCTACTTTTCCACTTTCTATAAATGGGAATCTTAAGCACAAGCAGACTTTGCCATAGGCCAAGTCCCACAGCAAATCTATCCCAGATGAGGAGACGCAAATATATCTCTCCCAGGTCCTCAGCTTTAATTAGACCAATCCTTCTCCTCTACAACAAATGTCAATAGGAAACCTCATCTGTGTGAAGTATATGTATGTAATAGTCATAACAATCCCATTTCTCCTGTCAGGGGATTGATTGTACCAGCATTGATCCAAGTCCTTGCTGATGAAGTTGTGTTTCTTCTTGAATAGCACTCAGTCTATCACTGTGTGCCAGGCCTGTAGAAATGGACTTTGCTTCAGAAGCCATTCTCACATTTCTAACATAACACTGAACTGTGAACTGAGTCCTAAAAGGAACAGCAGAGTAATCCTTAATTTAATTTTTTTCACAAAGAATCTTTATTTACAGAAGGGCTTGGTTTAATCTGGTTACAAAGAAACCTTTTAACTTTAATAAGTTAAACCATAGCAAATATTAAAAGATGAGCAAATCTACTGAAAAATTCCAATTGTACTAAATTTTAGCTTCCTGCATGGGTTGGTGATTCAAGAAAAAGACCCCAAAGCAATGTTACTGGTCTGCATGTGTGCACACATGTATACATACACACATGCAGGACTTAGAACAATACTGGAGCTTTTCTATTTTTAATCTAGTGATTTGGGCACTGGTTTGGGCACAGCTGCAAGACCTGGATCAGCTCAGCCTGCAAGCCTTGCTGGAGCAGCAGAGAAAGATTTTGAACTTCTGGTGTGCTCTTATTTCTGTGGCTGCAAACATGTTTGAATAAATTAGGTTACACCTGATTTGTCAATGCTGTGCTATGTCTCAAACTGAGCGTGCTTAGGATTAGTACATAATAAATATAGGCAGATAAAGTTTTCTGACAGTGCATGGCAATATATAATGGAATTGAGTTTTTCTCTGACTCACAATTACAGTTACAATTTTATAGCATCTCTCTGTGTTGATTATGCATGAAGCAGTTTTTGCAGGCAAATGGGAGGTTAAATCCCAAGGAGTTTAGTGGCAAACAGAAAAGAAGAAATGTCTGTTTATATGATTATGGTCAAATACTAAATGTCACCATCCTTCCAAGCAAGGAGAAGGCATTCACAGAGCTGGGTTTGTCAGTGGAAAAGTGTCACAGCCACTGAAGAACAGCTGCTGAAGAGTGACCTGGCATTTCGTGACTGCCCCACAAGCATGGAAAAACATTTTGCAAGTGCTGATTCAACAGAATGACCAGAGCAGGAATGGGTTAACATGGATGTATTTTACTCTTCTCCATAACTTAAAGTTTTATTTTGGAGCAAGCAGAAATTCTAGCCACAGCAAGTGTAAATTTTCTATTCTTGACCCCATTGAAATGGCATGTAACTAGTTTTCCTAGGGCAGCAGTATTAGCCCCAGGAAGAGACCTTTGCAATATGTGTATGGGTGCAATACAAAAGCAGGCTTCTGACCCCGAGCTTCTGTGTGCAAATCTGTATGGAAAATCCCATTCTAAGTTGTGAAAGAAGCAGCTACAAGCCAAAACATTCCTGCCCTCAGAAAAGCTGGTTTACAAAAAAAAAAAAAAAAAAAAAAAAAAAAAAAAAAAAAAAAAAACTCACCCCCCCACAAAAAAAAGTGTTAAAAAAAAAAAAAAAAAAAAAAAAAAAAGTAGAAAAGAAAAAAATCAGTATGGAAGATGTGAGTCTGTGACTGCACCTCTATTAAAAAAATTTTCCCACTTGCTAGACAATTAAACCAATTTCTAGACTAGAAATTAGACCAGAGTGGAAGTTGCTCCTTTCAGGCCTTCCTCTATACCCAATGTGCAGAAGTATGTGTTGTCTGGATGCCTCAGTGTGGGAGCTTGGCATCTCAGAAATACATCCTGACTGCTCCATCTCTTTTTCTCTAGTCCTAGGTATAACTGCGTGTTTTATAAAAAGCAGAACGTTTCAGCTGAGAACCTGAAGGGGACATGCCTCTGACATGTCCTGCTGTTTGTTTCTGAGAACAGTCAAGTTCCTAACTCCTGTTCTTGCTCTCTTCCAGACTGGCCAGTAAAATGATAACTTACTGAAAGTTTAATGGAAAAACTCACATATTTTGTCAAAAGTTGCAGTATCCAGGGGGGAAGGAAGGAAGGAAGGAAGGAAGGAAGGAAGGAAGGAAGGAAAAGAAATTCCCAGCCATCTCTAATTCCTATGCACACAAGCATTTCCATTAGCTTCATAGGGATAACTTGTGGGTAAAATCCACTCCCACAGTTAACAGTGTTGCAGAACTGAGTTTTAAATCAATGCTTTTTCTCTTCCAACAGCCAGACACCCTGAGGAGTGAGAAAACAGAGCCTGAGGAAAAATTGATAGGATAGATTTCTACACTAGAAACAAATGCTTTAATTTGTGTTTATAGCAAAAATGTGCTGTCTAATGCAAAGCAGGTTTGTTCATTAATGGTATATTCTCTTGCCAACACTCTCCACCAAATAAAACCAGGTTATCTTTCCATTTTGGAATGTTTCCAGGCTACAGTTATCTTCCTAATTTTTTGTTTTCTTTTACCTAGAAACTGTTAGTACTAGAATTTATTACCAAAGTTAAAGCAAGGTAAATTCTATAAACCAGGAGTTTATGCAGTTTCAGTGTTATGTTTTTAACTTTCTGGTGCTATTGTATAAAGAACAGAATGTACTACAGTATGTTTTGGGACAAATTTTTTTTAATTTTTTTTTTTTTAAATCTGTTTTGTGTGTGTGTTCTATTTTTCCCCTCTGAGCTTTTTTCCTATTATCTTAGATTTTTTTTTTTCCCATGAAGGGTTACTGAGACTGTGCTGGGTTTCCTTTCAAGAGAGTAGATAATCACACAGGAGTCAGTGGTCTGAGGTAAAACATACTATGTTTGCTTGAATTCTTGTTGAATTCTTGTAGTGAAACCAGACTGAGAAGTTGAAAAACTTGTGTATATAGCCAATGAAATTAAAGTTGAGGAGGAAAGCTGAAAAGCAATGGGAAACTATGGAAAGCCTAACTGTGCATGTTGGATGACTCAAACAGATCCTGCAGGACAGTGTCTCACCAATAGTTGCTTGAAGTTTTATCCCTGGGGACCATAACCTGCTCCACAGAAACTGAAGCCCTGAAATCCTGGATCACTACAGAGTGCTCAGGTAGCTGCCATTGGAAGGGTTGCTCTTCCTCTGCTCAAAGTAGGAGCAGCTGCTAGGAAGTTGTGATCAGTATTCATCTCTGGTACTTCAGAAAGGGAGCTAAGGGGTGCTTAACATAAATTACACCTTTTTTCTCCGCTTCTTTCTTTTTCCTTTGCAAGGTAACATTAGCAAAAGCCTGGATCTAAATAACATTGGGACGGCTTGAATTTGAACCTGAACTGGTAAGTGGGACCTTGAGGCCATGATCTGATAGCATTCTTTGATGAACAGAGTGCTTGGATCCTCTGCCTGAGATGAGATGTTCCTTAAATGCTTACAGATGTCTTGGTAGCAGAGGTAGACTTGCTGCCTAAAGAAACAGAGGAAAGTAATCACTCCCTACCAGCTCATACTGAAAAACATTAATCAGGCAAATGTTGCAGCTCAGCAGGAGCACAGCACAGATCCTTGAATTATCTTCTAATAAGCATGGAAACAGCTGAGCTTATTAGCTTATGCACATCACCTTAAAAACATAACCTTACAGTTTTTGGAATATGTGACTGTCTGCCTTCATAGGTCTGCATGTATTATCATTCAGCATATGCTCAGGGATTTTTGAACTTTTTCTCTTTATGTGGAAAGAGATCCCTAGAGAAACCAGCTATCTTCATTTATCGTGTCCCACTGCCCAGCTGAGTCACCAAAATGATTGTAAACAAAAAATTTGGTATGAGTACAATTGTGCATGTGCAAGGAGCTTAGAGTAGGCATCAGGAAGATAAATGTTATTTCGCTCCCGTATTCCCAATGGAGAGATATTTCTTTTGTCCCATGGCAGAGTATACAGAGAGATGAAAAATAAATGCATGTAGGCTGACTGCTAGTGTCACTTTAAAAAAAATTAAATTGGTCAAGTTGTCAAATAAGCCTGCTATTCTTGGCTACCAATCCCAGATTCCCAAAGGAAATTTGAACTGGAATTTTGACTAGCTAGTGGTAAGGAGAACCAGGTGAACGCAGAAAGGTAGTTTGTCCCCAGTGTAAGAACAAAGGACTACAGATATTCTTCAGGAAACGGGGTTATTGTTGAAGAGTTAAACATAAGTTTAGAGATGAATATTTACATGGTTGGTCTCATCTTGTGAAATTTAGGTTACTTTGTGTCTCAAGAACATGTTTTATAAGCAGCTGTTTTTTCAGCATTGTTTTGCTCAGGTGCAGAACTGGTGGGAGCAATTTTAGGAGACAGGAGACTGTCTTGGCAGAGATGAAGGATTCCATCCCACAAGGTGCTCCTGCAGCTGCACACTGTCAGGCCCAGCTGCTCACTGTAGACTTTGGGCATTAGGGTTACACCCCTCCCTGAGGTCACCAGGTGCATGATTCAGATTTTTAAAGAATTTAAAGTACTCCACATGCACCAGAGACTATTTTCTAAGATTCCCTTTCAAGTTTAATATAACTTATTTCTCCTCTAAGAACCATTCTGTCCTTGTGACTGAGCATGTTCGTGACCACAGTCTGTTGGCAATGTTTGTTCGCTGTTATACTCTTATTTATGTACTCAGTTTTGCCCACAGGTTGAAAATGTTCAGCTATACTCCACAGAATGACTCAAAGGCCATTGAGGAAATAATCAAGGAGATGAAGCATTCTTGTTCTGTCCACTCAGTCTGCGCAGCAGCTCAGTGGCAATTGAAATGCCACTTGAAATATAGATTTAAATTTTGTACAGGAACTACTAAAGCTGCTCTCATTCCCAGCAATTTGAGAAGTTCAACACAGCAGGCTCCAACCTTTAGTACTGCTTCAAAATGCTGTTTTCTCCCTTTACTGCTAGCACGGGGCTTCAGAAGAGATACTAATAAAGACTATAGAGCATTGAATGTTTTAAAATGTATGGAGACTCATTAGCATTTGTTGACTTTTTACCCTGTTTCACAGTGAATGACTCCATATTATTCAGCTCATCTACGTACAACAAAGAAAGGAGGATCAGCTATTCCTTTTCTATTTTATTTTCTGTCCTTGACTTTCTTCCCATATGTTAAATGAATAGAGACAGAGAAAATGTCAGTGATGACATGATCAGTTCCATTATTAACCTCCCCATAAACAGTCATGACTCTCATGCAGTCTCCCTTTATATTCATCATTCACAGAGTACCTC
>VZRN01005851.1:1266586-1296433 GCA_013397935.1 Dasyornis broadbenti | reverse complement strand
AATAATAAAAGACCACATTACCTATACTGAGTTATACTCCTTGCAAAAAAAAAAAAAAATCAATTATTTTAAAACATTTTCCTGGGATGTCTCGTTTGCAGTGATTTAAAACTGTGTACTGTTGGGGAGGGATCCTGTACAGTAAGGAGACACATCTATCTATCTGTCTGTCTGTCTGTCTATCTATCTATCTATCTATCTATCTATCTATCTATCTATCTATCTATCTATCATGTTTCTTTGTTGGAACTTGTGTTGGTTTTGCATGGCTCAGTTTTTGGTGGTGGTGGTGGTGGGGGGGGGTTGTGCACAGAGGTGGCTTCCATTAGAAGCTTCTAGAAGGCTCCACCATGTCCAGCAGAGCCAATCCCGGATGGCTCCGAAAATGGACATGCTGCTGTCCAGGCCTGGGCCAATTAGAGATATTGGTTATGCCTCTGTGATAACATATTTAAGAAGAAATCAAAACAAAGTGCGCAAGCAGTTTTTTCTAGCCAGAGAAGAGGAGAAGGTGCGAACATGTGAGGGAAACAACACAGAGACACCAAGGTCAGTGGACGAGGAGGAGGAGGAGTTGCTCCAGGCCCCAGAGTTGAGATTCCTCTGCCAGTCATGGGCATTTGTAACTCCAAGTTAAGCCTATTTTGCCCTAGGAGTGTTTTCTCCCGGTCCTTATCTCGACTCATAACCCCTTTGTTTAATTTTTTTTCTCTCTTCTGCCCAGCTGTGGCAGGGGACAGCAAGTGAGTGGCTGTCGTGGGTGCCTGGCATTTGGCCACTGTCAAACCATGACAGAACTGTAAACAGACAAGGATGGATCTGAAGCCCTCTAATCTTGTACATGCCATTTTTACTTGCCTTAAATTCAAAAGTGGATCCTGATGAGCTGTGGATCAGTGAGGTGTCTGCAGCCACCACCTGCCTCTCTGGCAAGGTCAGCCCATTGCCTCAGTTAATGAAGTTTCCCTCTCTAGTTTGTCCTCCTTTCCATTCGCATAAGGGAAGTAAAGGCCACTTTGGAGGTTAAACAAATGTAATTAAGGTTTATGTTGTGGTCACTTTAATTCTCTTGGGGTTTGGGTCTTGTTACTTTTTTTGCAATGCACTGTAACCCAAGAGGTTTCCAGATCTGTTTCCAGTGAATAATCATTAGTTATAGTAAAGAAACATAAAATTTAGATTTCTAAGCTTCTTGTTGCTAGCAAAGTGATTTCTTCATTGCAGCTGTATCATGTCTGCAAATAAAATAGTGAGTCTGATTCCCTAACTTTAACCCCCTCCCCTTCCACCCCAAACTCCCAAACAAACAACAACAACAACAAAATCCAAAACAACAAAACCAAACCCTCAAAACCCAGACTGCCTTTTTAATTATTTACAGGAGCTTATTCAAAGACCTGAGCTTTGCTCTAAGTCTTTCTTTTCAAGTATGTGATAATGTCAGCCTGTCAACATGCATGGTGGCAGTCCAACTTTTAAATTCTATATGCTTTTGTCTTTTCTGCACATTTTAGAATCACACAAACATCTTCAAGAGGCTTTTCTTACCTAAGCTACCTCTCTTCTCAGGATATTATAGAAATATTGCAATCTTTACCCATGGCAAACAATGACGGGGTTACAGATCCTAATGCCAGACCTCAGGAAGCTGTGGGCTCTGTGAAGTGATGCTGTTCAATCTGAGACCTGCATCGCCAACTCCTCTTACCAGAGAGTTCAGGAATTATCCTAGGCAAGGTGAGCAAGGACTGCTAGGGATCCCTTCAGCCAGGCCAGAGCTATGTGGTTTGAATGACAGCAAATGTAGCTGGGGAACTAACTGGAACTATACTGACCAGAGGTTTAGATTCCTCTTCTTTTCATGGGGTGATGTGTGGGAAGGCAACAGAAAGCTCTCACAGCCATATTTTCTGGTTTTCTTGTTCTTGTGTGTACTGAGCACACAACACATAAAAGATGTACATTTGAAACAGCAGGACATACTACATGGACTACTGGAGTTGTATGAGGATAAAATAGGGGTTAGAAAAAAAAATGCTGTTTGCAGTTTGAGTCCTGTTGATGAGAAAATCTGTCTAAGTGGTGTTCTCTGATCCCTGTTGCTTCAGAGATCAAGAGGTCAAGAGGTCAGTCTCCTTCCCAGGAATCTTTTGGCTACCATCCTGATGCTCCCTTCAGTGCAATATTTGTGTTCTTGCTTTACTGTTAGCAGAGAAGTTGTTTCTTTCCCTGCTGACAATAATGTTGCTTTCCTAAGTCACAGGGTTGAAAACTTGTTTCTTTTCTTTGACGGTGTCAAAAATGTTGGGAAAACCAGAGGATTTTTTTGTTTTTCTCTCTAGATTGCTGCTGAAGGGTGTGCGTTCCTGTGTGGGCTGGTTTTGGCTCAAGACTTCAAACTTGTGTGAAATTTTTCAGCAGTGACATTTCTGTGACTGCCCTCTTTAAAGTGGGACTGGCAGAAATAAACAAGAAGCTGTCAAGGTGGCAAAACTCTTCTTATGCCATTTTCTGCCTTTCAGATACACTCTGTGCGTGTGTCCATGTCCTGGTCCCGGCCAGGACAAAGCAGTAGCAAGGAGGGGCCATAGCTGAGACCCAGTAGCTATTCTATACCACCTCACTTCATTTTATAGGGCAGGTGGAAGAGTTCTCTCCCAGGCTTGGGAAGCGTGGTGGCAGTCGGCTTGGGCTCCACCATGAGCATTTGTGTGTGAATTACTTGCCTCTCTCTTGTATACCTTTTTATTAATATTGCTGCTGTTTCTGTTTGCTTTCTTATCTTATTGCTGTTTCCACTAAATTGTTCTTATCTCAACCTTCAGCTTTTGTGCCTCCAATTCTCTCCATCCAGCTGCAGGGAAAAAGGAGACGAAGGGAAGAGTGAGTGAGCAGTGCATGGTTTGGAGTTGTTTCAGTGGGAACACAGCATTGGGGAGCACCATTCCTAAACCATGAGAATCAGTGGCCATTCCAGTTTAGCCAAGATTCTCAGTTTAGAATACAGTATTTATTTCTGTTTTATCTTCCTATGCTGCAATCCCAGTGGTACAAAAAATGTCTTTCAGGTTTTCTGGCCAGAAATGCCTGTGAATGAAGCAGTCAGCATAAATTGCTTATGTGTTAAACAAATGTCATTTTCCCCTTTTCAGAGCCAAGTGTGTCACCTGTGATGTGTCCAATTGCTCTGGAGTCCAGGCTTTGTACCCTTTGGCAGAGCATGTACAGTGAAACACCTTTTCATGAGCTAACGCAACTGTGTTATATAGTGATGTACATGCCAGTTGCTAGAGACTAAACAGTTTCCTAGGAATTCAAGAGATAACAGAATATTGCTTCAAATTCAGGGAAGTATGCCTGGAAGAGTCAGTGGAGATAATCTATTTCCATTACAGAAGATTTTTTTTTTTCTTACTGTCTGCCATGTGTGTCAGTTCATGGCTTATCTTCTACAGAAAGCTAAAAGTAGTTAACGATGTCTTGTGACCCATTTAAAAGTTACTGTAGCTGAATCAGTTCTGGTTTCCACATCTACCTTACTAGTGGACTTACTAATCTTAAGCACCAAAGAATTAGATTAAATTATATGATTTAAATTAGCTTTAAATTATGTGACTGTTGGTGAACATATTTTGTATTAATTTACTGGTTTTCCAATTTTTGAGATTATCTTATATCTATGTAATGGTATATCTGAATTATGCTCTCAGTTTTTAATTTATAATCAAGAAAATATTTTAGGTATCACTACAGAAATAATAATTTGTTTGTGCATTGATGTGGTCACATAACAGGTTATATAAGAAAATTGTAATAATAGTAATAATAATACTAATAGGCACCTTGATATTTCTGGGACAAATGAATGATGTAGCAGCTACTATAAGCCTTGTAGCAGGAAAACTCCAAGGTAAGACTTCTAACTTGTATGTTGCTTATTTAAATGTTTGGTGCAACTGTATCTGCTGCATATGTGGTCCGTAGCAGGTATGGCTGTAGCAAAAGTACTTCCTATTTAGTCAAAAGTTATATTCATGCTTTGCCAAAACCCTGGTCACGCTTCTTTCTTTTTGTCTTTACTTGAAAATATTCACAATGCAAAGTAGCTTGAAAACGAGCCTACAATAAAGTATACAAGCCCTATTAAAAAAATATATTAATTCTACCAAAGGTATATTTTTTACTCTTCTTTTTGCTAATATGTTCTTCAACTTCTAATTACTGCTTTTGGGTTTTGGCTTTTTACTTTAGGATCCGTTGATCAAGGAAAGAATTCTTAATATCAAACAAAGCTTGCACATATATTCCTTACTGGATAAAACTAGGTGCCACAGTTTGGGGGCTTTTTTGGTTGTTGTTTTTTGTTTTTTTGTGAAAATAAAACCACTGAAGGTAACCCAAAGTAACAGATTCATTAGATTAATAGAACAGTGTTTTTCAATTTAACTTGGTCAATATTTTTTTAATATGAATGAGAAGTTGGAGTAAAGTTATGGAGTATTTTTCTCTGTTCTTACAGTTATTTTTCTTTGGTTGGTTGGTTGGTTGAATTGTTTGGGTTGTTCAGTGACCACCAAAATGTTCACAGTCTCTGCAGTATACCTCTTGATTTATTTGAATTTCAAGTATCCTTAGTTTTTTTTAAAAATCAAATGATGATGCATGGGCATGAAAAATCTACTGAGACTGTCATTTTTACTACCATCTGTGAGTTGTATTTCTTTAAAAACTGCCTTCTCCTACTTGTTTCAGGTAATGAATCAGGATATTAAATTAGGTACTACTTGAAGGATTAAGATACTACTGAAACTTGTAATAAATTTACACAGTCACCATGGTGAGAATACTTGGCAAATTTAGAGCTGATCTTGTATTCCTATTATCTTCACGGATAATTCCCATATTCCTCTAGTCAAGCAGAGAAAGCAGGAGCCTCTTCTCTAAAGATACACTTGTGTATGCATGAATGAATGCTTCCAGGACCCCAGAAACGCTTGTCAGCTTTCTGTATTGACACACAAACGTTGAGACAGGAGGAAATGGAAGTGTTTTTTATCAGGACAGCACAGGTGGATGGCCTTTGTTAACAATTAACAGTGGGATGTTAGGTGATGTGTTTCTCCTTAGCATCTCAGAAATACGTTGTTATTTCAGGTTCTGAAAGCAAGCATAAGCCCTGAGCTTTGGCCAGGCTGATGTGTTTTGTGCACAGCCAGGGCTGTTACAGCTAAAATGTTTCCTTTACATCCATCCCGTGTTTGTTTTCTTTCCTTACTTAACCTTTCTTCTCAGAGCACTGCTCACCCTGATTTTTATATTGCTACTGCCTGCTTTATTCCTCAGCTGTTTTCTTCCCTTCATTTCTGTTTGTCTCCTAAGGAAATGACAAACCAGAAACAGTTGAGTGGTCAAGTGTATTTGAAATAAAGCAAGCTGATGCATGTGGCATGGTTCAGTGGACAGAGCATTTCATTCTGCATCTGAAAAAAGTTCTGTCTCTGCCACTCATATTTTTCTTTTTGCAGTGGTGAACAAGATATTTCATCTTCATTTAGGGAACAGTGAGACAGGCTATGTGCCTGCTTTTGAGAACTTTGAAATTCAGGTTTGTAACATAGTTTTTGGTATAGACGTACTTTTTACTAATTGTGGGAGGAGAACTGAGTAGGTTTGTTTATGCGTGGCTGGCATAAAGTGGAAAGAACAGCAAAGAAAGCAGTCTATTTTTCTGGAATCATTTCCCTATGGAATACATTCTTGTCTTTGATCTGTAATAGCTCAAGTGTGTCATCTTTTTCAGATCATCTCCCAAGGAACATCTTAAAATACATGATAACTGAGCATGGAGGTCATAGAGAGTGCAGAACCTTGCATCTGCTGCAGAATGCTGTGTTATTCATGCCCTGTTTCCTGCTGTCAGAAGGGCAATCCCATGGGACACGTTCTCTACAGGACAGCACTGATACCTGTCCTGCTGTAGCTGCAGGCTTCTCACCAACTTTAGGCAATACTCCTTTTCACAGGCACTGGGCAGGGCGATGCAGCCACATCAAGTGACCCTACATGAGGCCAGTGGGGGTCTGGATGGGCTTATCCAGCCTAGTCTAGCACAGCATCTGTCGTGCCTGAGCTGAGCTGGTTTGTGCAGAGCCACTGGTGCTCTGGTACTACCTGGCCCAGCAGTCCTGCGAAGAGAAATGTAATGAAGCTCTGCAGTGACCTGCAGGCAGCCAGTCCAGCAGGGCTTGATGATTGCAGCAGTTTGGGGATGGCAAGAGCTGCAGTGACACGATTCTCCACCAGATCTGGTGAATCCAGCAGGACTGGAGCACCTGAGCCTGCTTTGATTTGCAGTCAGGGCTGCAGGCAGTGACGCTGAGATATGAGACTGTCATCTGCAGGTCCTGTAAGCTGTCACCACAGAGGTTGTGACACTGAGGGTGCCAACACAACCAAAGTTTGGGGTTTTCTGAGTTTATTTTTTATTGAGTAGATGCTTGGCTTGGGAAAAATAAAGCAAGCAACAAATAAGCTTTGGTGCAGGGGGTCTCCCCTTTCCTTAGCCAGAAAACTCCCCAAAAAAACCCAAACCAACCCATGCCCCTCCAGAAATCCAAGATAAAATTCTCCAAGGCAAAAAGATATTATGTTGATAAAGCAGAGTGCTTGAAAGAAACTTGTATTCATCATCTTTAGAACAGATGGAGATCAGCAAGAAAGTTTTAATGCACTACAAAACCTGTACAGTTTTTTGAATTCATGATTACACTGTCTTGTAAAACTCATAATTGCCTCAAAGAGTAATGAGTGGGCCTCAGACACATTCGCATTGGTAGATATGTGCACTGAATTTAATAGACCCTGAGTCAGAATTAACTAGGATATGTTGAATTTTAATGTTAAATGGTGCTTCTCATAAAACACTTCAAAAGCAGAAAGCTGAAGTCTGAAGAGACAAAGCCATAGAAACAAAACAGGTCTCTGGTAGCTATTAATTTGTGAGATAGCACTTAGAGAATACTTCCTTGTATACTCTCCATGAAAATAAAGTGAAAAAAATGGACTCAAAGTTGCAGGACTGCAAAGTAACGTGCATTGTGATTCATATGTATTGTTATGAAGGTGCTGGAATAAAATAAAGGAACTGAATGTTCTTACTGGAATTCCCTTGATAGATGAACAGGCAAATGGTTGTCTAAGTAAAGGATGGTATCAGAAAAGAAATGCAATAAAGCATCAGATCTTTTCAACTTAGCCATCCTTTTATCTTGTAGATAATTTAAAAAAAATAAAGTGAGGTCACATTAGAAATGTGTTTTTTATTCTCCTTTTGTTCTAAAGGAGATATCAGCAGGTGTAAAATCCAGAATAGTTCTCAATTCTTTTTGTTCTGTCTCTAGGTGGCTGTGAGGAAGCATTTATCTTATGAAGGATTTTTACTTTGTTGTATGATACTACCTGGCTTGGGACTTCAGTCCTTTGGCACCATTTGCAGATTTTTGTGAAAAGGGATGTAAGGCTAATTAGCAACTTCTCCTCTTGTCTGAACAAACGCAGCAGCTGGTGATAGCTGTGCTCAGGGCAGCTGAGGAAGGATGCAGACTTAAAGCTGCTCAGTGGTGAAGAGTGAGATGTCTCTGGCCACCTGCTCACCAGTAAGCAATGAGCGAATTTTCCTCCTGGGAAACCAGACCATTAGCTTTTGGGAGATGTTTTGCGTATTTTGATTTGGGTTGGCCTCTGACAGGGCTCTTGAGTGCTGTTTCTGTGGCTGTCTGAAGCTGGTGCTCCTGGCCATATTCTGGGTTGGGAAAGCGCAAGCACACCCTGTTCATCTCTGTTGCCTGTTGGCCATTAATCAAGGAATCACCAAAAAATATTCTGTTCTTTCTAGATGATTGAGTATCTAACAAAGAAAGGAAAGCTGCCCTTGGAGAGGATGATAACTAATTACCCTTAACATAGTGATACCTGCCTGAACACTCCATATGTATTTTTTGACCTTTTGATTTTTATAGAGATGAAAATATATTAAGAACTTCCATGAACTTGATGATAGTGATATGTGACCACTTCTCAGGGAAGCCTGTTCCAGTGCCCAGCCACTGTCTGGGTGAAGAACCTCTTCCTAATACCTAACCTGAACCTTCCCTGCTTCATGCCTTTGGTTTAATTAATATGATAGCATGTAAAAGATGTATTTATGCAGAACAGCTTTTTGAGAGACTTTGGTTTAACAATTCATTTTCCTAGTATCTCACAGAATCATAAAATAATTTAAGTTGAAAAAGACCTTTAAGATATTGAGTCCAACCATTAACATAGCACCACCGTGTTCAATGCTAAACCATAACCACAAGTGCCACATCCAGTAGTGTCTCCACTATTAAAGCTTACAAAGGTAACATTTATTTGGATAATTCGTTGCATCTTGCATTACAGTGAAACACAAAACTGTTCTTTATAAACAGTAAAAACAATGTATAATCTCCTTTAGAATATCTGTAAAACAATTTTCAAATTTCTTAGAGAAGCAGATACTGCAAGTCTGTAGGATACTGTGTAAATGAACAGAAAAAGCCAGGTTCTTGAAGACCTGCTAGTATTCAGAAAGAATAGAACAGAGCTGCAAAGATGATCAGTAGGAGGAGGAATTACGTAATGTTCCTAAAGTAAAAATAAATGCTTCTTCTAGAGAAAAAAAATTCTTTGGCTATAATATATAAAGAAAACTGACAAATTCTATTAAAAGAAAAAGACATTTAGGTATGAGGAACCTGGAAACATTTGAATGGTTCATGTCATCAAGAATTCTCAGTGTTTCACACTGGGCATTACACCAAAAAGCCTTGTAACAGATGTAGAATGAAGTTAACGCCACAGTTACTCTGAGTAAATGCTAAGTTCTGCTTTCTTAGATAGGGAATTCTACAGCTGCTGAATGTTCCTGGTCTCCACGAGTGTTTTCTTCCCATTGCTTTTGTCATGACCACCAACGGTAATAACTTTTCTGGAAGGCTTACAGCTTGGAATGCCTCTATCTTAGATTCTACTTTAGCCCTTCTAATAGTTTAGATCAAGCTAGGAACTTAGTATTCATCTGATATTACTTATATAAGAAACAAAACTATTAATGTTAACTTCTTTCTCGATGTGTTGTTGTATGTGTGCAATTCAGGCAGCAGTATCAGGAATTTTCCCCCTGGAAGAGTGAAGAGCTGCTGAACAGGATGTAGAGAGAACAGAGCTTTGTGGAGCTCACAAGGGACCCTCTGCGGCGTGTGTATGCCACAAGAGGCATGTGAAGAGCGGTGACCCAAAACTATGTTTCTTCCCTCTTGCCTTTGGGGAAAAAATAAAACCAAACACCCTGACATGCCTGTTAGGTCAATTTTATTTTCTGCAGGGATTCAGCCTGTAGTATGTGAGCTAAAGCACGAGCTAAAGCAGTTGAAAAAAAGCACAGTTCAATGAACTTTGAACAGTCTCTCGAAACCAAAATTTACTAAGTGAATTAGAGATAAGAGGAGCAACATAAAATGCAGCCCATTGAAGAGAAAAGGATCCTCTGTTTTCAAAAGTTTAATCATAATATCTTCAAGAATATATTAATATGAGGCAGCAGTAGTGCTGCTATTATCTCAAGACACAGCTGTCAAGTAACATCTGCCAAAAAGGGACTTGCTTCATTACTTTCAAACCTTTCCATTGCTCATTAGGGTCTCGCCAGATGGGGATTCAGTATTTTGAAGTCAGTCACCCTGTATGAAGTAGTTTGTTCATGACACTGATGAACAATTATCTACCTGCACAGTTGGGACTTCTATGCTGTTTATTTCAACTGAGTGTCAGTACAGGGCACAACTGTAGCATCTGATGATAAAGAAATACAGAGGGTCAGTTTGGCAGAATGGGTGCATGAATGAGATTGAAACTTTTCTACAATAATTCTGTCATAAATTTCCCTGTAACAGAACCCATTGTAATAACCTCTCGTAAGATTTTGCTACAAGATTTTATTTATTTTACACTTCAAATACAGAAAAATACTAATTATAAGTTCAAAAATGTTGTTTCAACCCATCTAGTAGAAGATGAACAGTTGTGCATAATAACTTGTATTTCTCGAGGTCGATAAATGTTTAATGGTTTGTTAGGAAACTAATTGCCAGTTTAAATCAGGAGACTGATAATAACAACTCACTTAAATATCTGGATTTTCACCTGCAAAGGCAGCTATAAATGTAATTCATTCTAATTTCTGTGTATAGTTGATGGGTACAAATACATGGCAAACCCCTGAAAAAGTTTTCCAATCTCTATTGTAATGTTTCTTTTGTGTTTTCTGTTCTTCACAGTTCTTATTATAAACAGAATAAGCCAAAACATTGTCTCCTGCATCATGGGAATAACTAATCTGTGGGTTTTGTATTGATGACTCTATGCAGCATCAGAATTTAGAAGCGATTAAAACTCTTGAATGATAAATCAAAACACATAGGCAAATATGGGGAAAGATATGTGCCTATACATGTACACACACACACACGTGTACCTATACTTGTATACACACAAAGAAACTCCTAGTAGAACTAATTTTTAAAAAATAAAGTCATGCAAAGTTAAAATAATTTCCTCTAATATTAAAATTACATTTCAAGACCAGATGTTGTCTTGCTCTCTTTACTGAATTCTCAGTGAACTATATTTTCTTTGACTTCAACAAGAAAATGCCTCTAAGGAAATTTTTAGAAGATAACCCTGAAGTATCTGAGTCACCATGGACAGCAGGAGGCAAGCAATTTTTTCATTGAAAATGTAGGCATAACATAATTGTAAGCACCATTTTGGGAAATGTACTGGTGTACTTAATTAGCTGCAGCAGTACACTGAAATTTTTAAGGTCCTTTCTTGCCCATAATGAAGAAACTGGAGGAGGAGGCTATGCCAAAAGCTTTCTTATCCCTTCATGGCATGACTAGCCAGTGGTTTCTTTCAGTAGCAGAGGGTTTTGAACACTCATTTATGCATCTTTTCAGGAACTTTTCAATTGACTAAATAAGGAAAAGTGGGGTAAGGCTTCCCATGTCTTACAGTATGATGAGAATTGAGGCCAATGTAT
The DNA here is from genome assembly GCA_013397935.1 of Dasyornis broadbenti. Lineage (NCBI taxonomy): Eukaryota > Metazoa > Chordata > Aves > Passeriformes > Dasyornithidae > Dasyornis > Dasyornis broadbenti. The sequence continues at coordinate 1,285,311 of VZRN01005851.1, read as the reverse complement.
GGAAAATAAAGCTGTCAGCTTCCTCCCTTGTTTTCCAAGTAGCTTGGAGAACCTACAATAAAGATCTTGCTTTGCAGTTTTACTCTGAATACATGCTCAGCAGAAACTTTTTTCATTTATTTTTTCCCACCTCTTATATGTTGATTTAACCAACCCTGATTGCTGTCTCTGCTATTGAAGAACAGATTTTGTGGTCTGAGGGGAAAAAGTAAAATCTCTGTTTAAGGTTCTGGAATTAAACAGTTCATTACCAGTCTTGGTAATATAAAAAAAATTATTTTCCTTAAGGAAGTCTGAGGTCAATCCAAGTTTTCAATTTAAATCATCCAGGAACCATTGGGAGACCGCATCTTTCCAGCAAAATTTCGTTCTTACAGACAACGTATTTCTGTATGGTCAGCTAATATGAGTATATTGCTGCAAATATACAGGAACCTTAAAAGTAATGTTAAAGTCTAAATAACTAGACCCTGAACATTTCTCTGAAACATGGAAATCCTTCTCCAGTTTAAGTTTAAAGTCAGCAAGGATTTCCTACACATTTCCTGGAGTTTCAAGATCAATATAGTTCTTAGTATATAAAGTAAAAATAAAAAGGATTGTTTGTCATATCACAGAACCACAAAACCACACAATCACGGAACCACAGAATCACACAACCACGGAATCTGCTAGGTTGGAAGGTACCCACAAAGATCACTGACATACATTGACTGAGACAGATTTACCTTTTTGGCAACTGAGGTAAAAAGCAGTATCAGCAGAAAAAAATCAGTGTAAATCAGTAGCACATAGAAAACATACTGAAGTGGAATGGAAAGAAGATAGTGCAGGTTGACAGATGGCAAGTCTTGCCTTACCTTGCAGTGGAGAAGAGACCCATGTTTGACAACTCCTAGAGGAGCTAAGAGCAAGAACTGTGTGTAATTGCCCCTTACAGTTGGCATGTGGACTAAATGATGAGTCTTTATGCATTGTGTTAACAAAGTGCAAGAAATGCATCTTTCAATCTTTCTGTAATATTCTCAACTCCTTCGTGTATTATCCTTGGCAGGTTATAGCCTTGTAATATTTCCAAAGTGGTGGAGTGACAAGTCTTCTGCCTTGATGGTGAGGTCTAGTAAACTGAGTCTCTGCAGATTGTTCATATTGCCTCAGGAGGATAAAAGGACATAATTTCATGACTAGTAGTAACAGCTTATAGCTATGCCATTTTTAAGGATGGCAGTACAAGCCATAAACTGACTTCCACAAGCATCAAGAAGCAGGATGAGTGTTTCCAGACAAGATGTGCGTGGTAGTGTATTGGTAACATCTGTCATTCTGGTTTCTTTTGCACCAGTATATTTTATTTTTCCATATACGGAATGATGGGAGGTTGCTGGGCCAAGGTCAAATGTAACAGTTAAATTCAACATTTCTACAGCTTGGTGAAAGAGTGTGAATTTCAGTGGATTCTGGTGGTTTCTGCTGCAGAACTAACAAGTGTGTATTCAAGCACTTATTCTAAAAAACTTTATGCCTGTAATGGTAGTAGAATATTTTTGAGTATGGGTGCTCTGTTTATTCAGAAATAATTAAAAAAAAAAAGTATTTGGGCACATTTGAAAACTGACCATCTTGAATAGCAGAGACCTCTTGTGCCTACTTGCATAGAAGTGGAATATCAGTATTTCTCCACTTAATTTACTTTTGTTGACAAACCTTATCTAAAACACAATACTCATTTGGTAGCTCTGAGGGGCTGTTTTCCTCAACTTACATTGCAGGTTGCTGAGTACTGTTACCTTATAAAATACCATTTTCTATGGCAAAGATGAAGCAAAAAGCTGTTCTTATTTCCCGTCTGCATGCCATAAGTCGTTTACAGCAGCAGTTTACATTTTTTTAAACATTTAGTTAAACATTTTTACTTGATTTTTATAATGAAATAAAGTATGCCTTGATTAAAATGCAGGCTGTGAGCTCTGGCAGTTTTACTAGCAATTTGTGACACTTGCCTTTTTTTCTGCCATGGGTAGACTGTTTCATGTACAATTTACTGTGACAAAACACTGGCCCAACTTATTCTCTATAAATACAGGCCCATTAGAAACATGTCTGAGGTGTCGTTTTTTAATGGCAGCATAATGTTCTCGGACCTGCAGTTAATGGAATAGTAAACAATGTTTTGGTTGCAAAAGAAATGAAGCAGAAGCGTTCCTCCATAAAATTAGTTTATTGTAGATGTATGGATACTTCATGACAAGCACCATGATTTGTATCTACTTACAGACAAATATGAATTCTTCTCATCTCAGTCATAGGAATGTATTTGAAGGTGTTAGGCTTACCTTATGATGAGCACGATTTGTCCGTGTACACTCACTGCATAAAGAAGAGTAAAGATTGTCACTGTAGTGAACCTCTTTATGAAACAGTAAGTAGTGTCTGAAGATGTGAGTTAGACAGATTTTTATAAATACAGATGGTTTCCTTCCCATACACAGAGCATGGAAAAAAACACTTACAGCATATGAGTGAGTAGGAGGTAGATAAATATGCAGCAGTCGAGAAACATCCATAGTTTATGAAAAGAATCCAATATCATTTACTGGATTTTTACCTTGTCTTAATTACAGACCTGCAAAGCTAAGAAGAAGTTAAAATGAGCACAGAGAAAAGTCAGGTGTGCTAAACAGAACACTCCAACTGAGGTAATACTTTAAAGGAAGAAAGTGTGGGCTTACTTGCCTTTTAATAAATATTATAACCAACACAAAAGGAAATCAAATGAGAACATCTTTCATATCTCTCAAGCATAAATCCCATCAGAAGAATGTTCACCTACTCTCTGTGTTTCTGTCTATTTTGAGAAACACTTTATCTACCCTAGATCATAGAAAAGGGTTGGAGGGGATCCTAAATATCTTTTAGTCCCAGCCTCACCTGACAGAAGCAGGGACACATTCCCCTAGACCATGTTGCTCAAGGCCTTATCCAGCTTGGCTTTGAACACTGCTGGGGTTGGGACATCCACAAACTTCCTGGGCAACTTGTTCCAGTTTCTCATTACTTTGACAGTACAGAATTACTTCCTACTATCTAACAAAAATCTGCCCTCTGTTGTTTTGTACCCATTGCTCCTTGTCCTATCACTACAGCTCCTGAAGAAGAGTCCCTGTCTTCTTCCCTGTAGGACCCTTTCAGATGCCAGCAGGCTGCTGTGGGGTCTGCAAGCCCTAACTTTCTCAGCCTGTCTTTGTAAGGGAGGTGCTCTGATCTTATCAAATTTTGGCCTTCCTCTGGACTTGCTCCTACAGTTCTATGTCCTTCTCATGCTGGGGACACCAGAACAGAATGCAACACTCCAGGTGGGGTCTCACAAGAGCAGAGTAGAGGGGAAGAATCACCTCCTTCAACCTGCTTGTCCATGCTCCTTTGGATGCAGCCCAGGATTCCATTGGCTTTCTGGGCTGTGAGCTCATACTGCCAGCTCACATCAAGTTTTTCGCCATCACCCCCAAGTCCTTCTTCGCTGGGCTGCTCTCAATCACTTCTCTGCCCAACCTGTAGGTGTGTCTGGGATTGCCACAACCCAGGTGTAGGACCTTGCACTTTGTTTTGTTGAACTTCATGAGGTTTGCATCAGCCCTGCACCTCTCAAGTGTGTCAAGGTCCCTCTGGATGGCATCCTTTCCCTCCAGTGTGTGACCTGTTATAACTCTCTGGTTTTGTGATAAAAGCAGCAGACATTTGGGGTTTATTTTGTACTTAAACAGTTGATTTTTCCTAAAAAAATGTAGTATTCTACACTCCAGTTCCAGGTCCAGTTGCAAAATCATTAACTCATGGGATACATCTCACTACACAGCCATTTCACTAAAACTGTCATTTCTTCTGTTTTCACATCCACTTAATGCTAATGGAACTTAGTTTCATGCTTACCTTATCGAGCTTTGTACCATTTCAGAAGTTTTCCCCTTTATATCCTTCAGCCCTGTATTATATCCCTCAGCAATTCACAAAGGAGATGATTACTCACTTCTGAGCTGGTGAAACTACACAGCTACTGCATCAGATTTTGGAAGGGCTGTTATTTACAAGCCTCCTCCTTTCGGGCCATCTGTGAGGCTTTGAAAAAAGGTCCTCCTTTTGTTAATCAGTGGAATTTAAGGAGCTTGTGATACATAAATATGTCTAATGTTGCAGTGAAATTGTTTAGTGGGCTGAATAAAGCAGAAACCAAGCAAGATAGGGATCAAATTATCCAATAAAGGAGGTTATATATTGGTTGCCAAGTTTTAGCAATTTCACCATCTCCTTCTAAGTCTTCAAGAAGCACTTGACAATATATCTATGTTAGGAAATCTCAGAAGACAGTTGTTATCAGTGCAATTAACGTCCTTATCTGAACTTAGCTGAACAGCATCACTTCCAATGCTAAAAGTCTTTAGTGCAGCTAATAAAAGTGAGCTGAAAGGGTTGCTTCTGAACTGAACTCATCTGTTCTCTAGTTCACTATCTTGTTGAAGAAGAGAACTTTTTTTCTCTGTGACAATACAATTTTGAGGTGGAAATAAATCTGTGTGATAAATCATACTTTTTATACAGAGAAGTTCCATAAGCGTGTTTTTGTCATGGCTCTGAAGCTACACACTAATGTACAAGCGTATTAGTTGTACTGGACTTGAGGATAATCAGTCCTGTGAGATCTCTGTATTACAGACTACCACAGAATTTTGTCATTTTTATTTATTATGTGTTAGGAGCATACCTGTCTTTGAAATATCAGTGAAAAAGTTTAATTAATAATCAAGTTTAATTTGACAACACTGAATTTCCAAAGGAATTTGGAACTTTTCATGTTCAGTTGGGAATATGCAAAAAAAGTACTTTGAGACTCAGAGGAGAAAGGAGATTGGAAGGAGAGTGAAATAGAATTGCACAGAACTTCATGGACGCAAATTACATCTGCTGCAATTGAAAAACGACAAATAAACAAATAACTGAACTATGAAATTGACAGATTCATCAAGTAATATTCCTTTCAAGCTTTAGCAGATTTGTTTTAGTCTCGTGAAATGTAAAAGTTCCTTTTGTTGGCAATAAAACGCCCTGGAGTTTGCAAATACAGTTAGGTGCAAAGAGCACACGCCAAGGTGAATTTAATTTATGATGTGTTTACTTTATTGGTACTGCAATAGCATCAAAGTGGAAAACCAGAATTTTCTTGGCAGTCTAAAAGGTTTAACAGGACAAAATCAAGAGGACAGGACTCGTTTTGTGTTTTGTTGTTTGGATTTTTTCCTCTCATTCCTCTGTTTTTATCAGCTATGAAGTATGAAGTAGCAAGATTTGCAGCCAGACCAGGTACCTGGCAGGGATATGAACAGAAACATTATAATTTTGTTGTGATAGAGGTACTGTTACTGAAAACCATCTGAGTAATTATCTACTGAAAAGATAAGCTCTATGAAACATAATTTATTCCTCAGAAAAGTATGTTACACAGCATTCAAATATCATTTAAAATGTATTAATAAAATAGATTTCTATAAAATACTGTTGCACTGCACTGATTGAAATATTTCCAAACACATTTCTTGAATTTATATATTAATTTTTCTGATTTTATATGTCAGTTACAAAGATATGAGGAATGAAAGTTGTACTCACATTATATTTCATTCTAATTTAGTAGATCTGCTGCTTCATTTAGTGCATCTAGCTTTTGAATTATAGTGATTACAGTATTTCAGAAAATATCATGTTCTGATGAAGTTAATTGAACTAAAATTTACCTCCTTTAGTGGTACAACTTTACTTGGCCCCTTTTAATGGTTTTATATTGATAACCAGATTTAACACTTTTTTACAGTCAGTTTGAAAACTTTAAGTTATTTTGCCAGTTTCACATGCATAATTCTTGCTGATGTCAAGGACAGCATGGCATTCAGAGTATTTGGTTTAATCTCTAGTGGGTCTTTTAGGTTTTGTTTTAACATTAGACAAAGTTCAAGTGATCCTACTGTATTTTAAAAGACCATATACTGACTTCTGATCCCTGCTGGATGATAAAGCAAACCTAGCAATAGTTCCTTCTGACAGAAACATTAATCAATGCAAGTTGTCTGGAGTGATTCACCACAACTGGTAGCTTTTCAAAGCACCAACTTTTCTACAGTTTCAGCTGCAGTAACTTTCATTTATCATGTGTTTATTGCTTATTGAGATGTTTCAGGAGAAAATAATCTCTGAGGATGAAAATGAAGATGGTGTAAATAAAATGGTTATAAAACATATATAAATTCTTACTAAGCAGCTATAAATAACTTGTCATAATACTGCATAGGATTTTGCATAGTATTCTCTATTACATTTTACCTCAGTCTTACTTTAATATATAGTGATTTGTTAACCCCATTTTTAATTAAATTCCTTCCTGTTTTCTGTTTTTACTTTGTTGGGTAAGTATTTAAGTAACGGCTAAACTTGTAGTTATTTCCAAGTTAGTTAATTGCCAGCCAAAAAACTCTACTAATTTCTGAAGTATGTCCTAAGTGAGAAACTGCCTGGTTGCAAAGATATTAGGTGATGTTACTGGGACTAAGCAAAAGAGAGACTTTATTGTTTTCTGGAAGCCCAGCCTTTGCTATCAGTCTGTCAGGCAAGCCTTTTTTTGGGCCCTTTTCTTCAGGCTGGGACAGATTCACCCAGAGAAGTTGTCAATGCCTCACCCCTGGAAGTGTCCAAGGCCAGGTTGGATGGGGCTCTGAGCAATCTGGACTAGTGGAAGATGTCCCAGCCCATGGCAGGGGAGATGGTGGTTGGAACAAGATGATCTTTAAGGTCCCTCCCAAGCCAAGACTTTCTGTGGTTCCATGAATTTGAGTGGGGTTGTGCTCCAGCAAGATGGGTCCATGTATGCTGCCTACCTGACTGCCATAAACTCAGGATAATGAATTCCTGTTCTAGTGAACTTATTTCTGTATTGTGTAGATATTCCATAAACAAAGACACATCTGTTTCTAATAAGACATATTACAAAAATCTCCCTCTTACATGCTCGAAATCTTTTGTGAAAGGTGTTAATTAAGCTTCTACTTACTAGCTTTGTGTGCTTAAAAAACCCATCATTTATATTCAATATACAGAAAGTGGGATGCAGCTAGTTGTTACCTCATATTAAAAAAAAAAAAAAAAATCATTGTCCTCTGTAAAGCAAAAATTAGACCAAACATTTACATTTTGTTTTATTGTTATCTGTTTTTTTAACACCTGCTTTCCTTGCTTGATTCTTTTAGAAGTAATGTTAAAATGACACAGATATTTCATACCAGTAACCAAAGCCAGACAGGTCTTAAGACAAGCACTGCCTTTTGAACCCGAGGTCCTGTTAAAGCTGGTGATCCTTGGTCAAAGTAATTTGGGCATGATATAACTCAGTGTAATTTTCTAACTTTGATATATAGTTTGCTGCCATAAACAGTGTCTTGCTTAGCATGAAAATGAAGTTTTGGGTTTTAAGAGGGTAGTTTTGAAAGAAAAAGAAGAACAACCAAAGTTTGAGGGAAAAAAAAAAACCCAAAACGTGGGCTTGGTGGGCTGAAGAATATAAATAAACTTAAAAACTTGATGAGTATTTTTGAAACCTTCAGAATTGCATCCAGAATACCAAAACAAATTTAAACAAATTTGTTATTCATTAGTGATAAGGTCTGGTTTTATAGTCCTAGAAAGGTTATTAACTAGTCTTTAATAGAAACGATATCTATTGCCAAGTGCGGCTAATTAATATTTGATTTCCATTTATTAATTTATAAAAGAGATGTTTTTAAGAAAAAATGCTGCCATTGTGGTTTCTAGCTAGAGAACAAAACTGGTTTAACTATCTGTTACAATGTAGTAATTGGATTCAACCCTTGTAATTGAAAAAAAGTTCATTTTTTTTCATTAATTATTTCTACTCATGGAGTTTTGTGAATTACTTTCCTTGCAATGCACTGCCAGAGAAGCTGGGAACTGTCCTTTACAGTTCACTGCCCAAGAACTGGTACCATGTGAAGCAGTTTTGTAGCCATTTCAAGTGTAAAGCTTTCAGGTGGTGCAACCAGAGAAATTACTGAGAAACTGGAGATGTGATTCATGGGCCATGACTGTACCCAAGGGTGCCTCTCCTGACCACCTAACCCTGCTGGACAAAGGCCCAGGTCTCCAGTAAGTCTTTGGTCTGATCTGTTAGTCCTCTGGGAATGCCTGGGACACTCATAATGGGTCTTTTTGGCTATGGTTAGGTGTGAGACTCGCACTTTGGCTATGGGAGACGAGCATACCTTCAGTGGGTGTATGTAACAGGTTTTATAACAGAAAAGGGGCAATATTAGGACCCACCACAACGATGATCATCCCAGGGGGTTCCCAGAGAGTTGCGCTGATACGTAAACCAGTCGCTCAGCCATCCATGATGTATTTATCTAGCTCTGTGCTGGTCATTTTATCCAGGAGGATACTGTAAGGGACAGTAAGGAAAGTTTTACTGAAACCCAAAAAGATTATATCGGCTATCTTTCCTTGATCAGCTAGGTGGGTTACTTTGTTATAAAAGAAAATCAGGTTTAATAAGCAGGACTTTCCTCTCATGAAGCTGTGCTGGCTGTGACCAATGACTGTGTTGTCTTTCAGGTGTTTTTTAATACCTCCCAGAATAATCTTGTATGTAACTTTACCAGGCACTGAAGTGAGACTAAAAGGGCTATAGTTTCCAGGACCCTCCTTGTCCTTTTGAAAACTGGGACAACATTCACCAGCTTCCAGTCAGCTGGGATCTCTCCAGATTCCCAGGACTGCCCAAAAATTATCGAAAGGTTTTGCAATGACATCAGCTAGCTCTTTGAGGATTCTAGGACGAATCCCATCAAGCCTGATTGATTTGTAGGGATTGAGCTGGAGCAGCAGATTCCACAAAATTTCAGGGTCAGCTGAGAGCTGATCATTCTCACAGTCATGTTCCTCCAGCTCAGGGCTCAGAGATCTGCCTTGGTTCATCATCTTTGTCAGAAATCACATTGTGCTATCCTCACGTGCCTTACCATTCCACATTAGTATTGCTGGATGGTAAGGTAGTGCTCAGTAATGTGGTAGTGGTCGTGCAACCTCAGCCCAGAGACTGCATGACTGAGTGACAAAAAATAGCTTTATATAGGTAGTAGTGTGTGTCTGTCCTTTAGCAACTGAGTTATTCTTGTGCAGAGAGGTACTGGAAGTTTGTTTTTTTCCTGTCTTGAGCCTCTGTGACAGCACTCGGTACGTTACAAGAAGTAGAACACCTTTTGTGATGAGAATTTATGGAGGTTGATTTGTGTTATATATTCCTCAGACATTTTCTTAAAATCTTGTGTTGCTACTTCAATATTTACAGCCTCAGTTCCCCTGTCTCAAAAGTAATTATTTTGCTTGTTGCTCATGATGAATTCTTCTAGCACTATGCTAAAACTATATATAACAGCAAGCCAGCTGCCCTATGTTCAAAAGCTAAACTAGTGAAAAATCAATGCTATCATTAATTACACAAATATGTGCCATTAAAGTTGTTTATTACCCCACTTTTGCATCCTCAATTAGGCATGTAGCCTCAGTATTCTAACAACGCTAAACATGATCACTTCTTCAAACTAAAACCATATTGTGTTATATAAGCCTATGAAAATGGTAATTAGTGCTACAGTTATGAAGCTTCTAAAAAATTTGACATCTATATCTATTTTTTAACTATAAATCTCCATATTGAACGATATACTCCATAAATATGTTTTCAATGGATCTATCCTTCTTTCTATAGGAATTGTACTGCAGATACCTCTTGTCCTTGAAACTGCCAAAATATCAGCTAATCATAGAGTGGCTGAGGACAGAATGGACCTCTGCAGGACATCTGGTCCAGCAGTTCAGGCAGGGCCACCCACAACCAACTGCCCAAGACCATGTCTAGATGGCTTTTGGATATCTCCAAGGATGGAGATTCCACAGCCTCTGTGAGCAGCCTGTGCCCACGCTGGGTGACCCTCACACTCAGCGAGTGTTTCCCAGTGTTCAGAGGGAACCTGCTCAGTATCTCGGTTTGTGCCTGTTTCCTCTTGACTTGTCACTGGGCACCACTGAAAAGAGCCTGGCTCTGTCTTCTTTGCACCTAAATATCTGTGAGTGCTTGCATACATTGGTGAGATGCTCCCCTGAGCTTTCTCTTTTCTGGGTGAAACAGTCCCAGTGAACCACAGTTGCTTAAAAATAATTGCATTGGAATGGCTGTCTGAGACAGCATACAGACAACACAAAATTGTATCAATGTGTTTGTTTTGTATGCATGTCTTACATGTGTATAACTGTATATGTGTATACAAATACATTTTTTAACATATCTATATATGTATTCAGATATACGCTTGCTCCTTTGTGTGAAACTGTAAGGTGTGGGTAGAGTTGAGCTTAGAAATCACCAATTTTCCAGAATTCTTGATAAACCAGTATTTGATTCAGAGGCAATGCTTATGATTTTGGGTTTGTATTTCTTCACGGTTTTACAGCTTCTATGTTTCTCAGTGAATATTTGGGCTGTTATCTGATATTGTTTCAAGTTTATCCTAACAGAACAGTATAATTCTTTTTTATATTTGTATGTTGATGTAACTCCTGAGAATCTGTCATCAGTCAATACATTATTATTAGTTAGAATTTGTATTATTTTATACTCCAAATGTAGAATGAGGTGACGTGCTTATTTTCAACTGTAGTGTAGTTTGCTGTTGTTGGCTCCTAAATACAAGCATCACTTTTGAAAAATGATTAATTAGTTTTTGATCAAACATCCATGATGACTGTAATCACTGAGTAGTCTCCATTTCAGTTATGGAGATATATGTTTCTAAACGCCCAAGGTAGTTTTGAAAGTAGAACTTTTTTCCTAAATTACTCTAGAAAATTATTTGTTCTCCCGTGTGCTGGGGAACATACTCCAAAATATAGAAAAAATCTTAAACCAAAATTGGTTAGTTAGAATCATATTCATCACATATTCTGATAACAATCATCAAAATTGTTTAGTTTGGAAAAGATTTTTAGACCATTGAGTCTGACTGTTAACCCAGCACTGCCAAGTCCTCCACTTAACCATGTCCCCAGGTGCCACATCTACACACCTTCTAAATACCTCCAGAGATGGTGACTCCAGCTCTTCCCTAGGCAGTTTTTTCCAGTGCTTGACAATTCTTTTGGTGAAGATTCTAAACAACCTTTTTGGTGAAGAAATTTCCTAACATCCAAAAAAAATGAAGATATTTTTAAGGATGGACATTTTGAGTATGTTACCAAAATTTTATCATACTTTTGCCTTTCTCAGGCCAAGAATTAATCTGTGAAGAAAAGAGACATTATCTGAGAGGCCTAATTGTTGCTTTGTTTTCATTTGCTGGCTGATTTTGACTGCCCTCACTATGATGTGCAATAGTGTTCCTGAGAAAGACAGGAGAAAACATAGTGGTTAAGTGAGTTTTATTTCTTTAAATATGTACAAAAAATTGCTGTCTATTAGGTAATACTTTCAGTGTTACAGTAAACTTTTAGTGACAAAAAAAGCACTTTGAGATTATTGCTTATCATTTCTTTATCTGTAAAAAGGAGGTTAAAAGTTAGGTTCTGTGACATTATTTTCAATTTTTTTGTCATTCTGATGTCCTGCAAATTGAATAAAATTGTGAAATAGACACAGTCCACACAAACAGACATGCATCAGTGGCCTGACTCCAGTAATGGTGAAATCTGTCCTGGCTGTCAAGATGCTAAAACATCAACATCAGAATAACTACATTAAATACCATGGAAAAAAGATTGCTTACGAAATGTGTACTGCAAAGTGCCGCTATGGAATCTTTTCTATCTAATAAATATTTAACTGAAGACTGTTTAGATCACATTAGTTTGGACCAACTGCATGTCTCATTTAATGTAAGTACTTTGTTTTCACCATATAGTGGTGTCACATCTATTGCTTTGAAAAATTGATGTTCATTTTTACATAATTCATAGTATCGTGCCTGCTGAGATGAGTAAAAAATGCTTAATATATTCATAGCGTTACTTCTGTAACATTTTCAAGGTCAGACATCTAATTGATACTTGATTCTAATTCTATCAATGTCAGTATGCTCATTTTAAAAAAGGGAAATGACAAAGAGGATGATTTTTAAAATAACTTTTCACATTTGAAGAGTGTATAGAAAACATTGTGGAGGCCTTACAACTGATTTATATTGACTCTTCTACATGATGAGAACTGTCGATCACATAATCTGTATTTTATATTTGGGTTGTGGTGTAATTATTGAGAATTTTCAAGGCTTTGCCCAAGGGATTCCAAAACCAATTCTGTATATGCATTTGTTTTTATGTTTGCTGATGCTTGTCTTTGGAGGGGATTTTATTTGGCTGTGCTCAAAAGTCTTACAGGCTTTGGAAGTTGGTTTATGAAACTTCTCCTCTCCTGGGAGCAGTCAGGCTGCTGGCCAAAGTGAAATGGTTCCATGAAGGGTATCCAGAGTCTGGTCACGCAACCCAGTTTTCCAAGTTTTCCAAGCATAGTTCACTGGCTCTGCTCAGTTGTCTTCAGCTTCTCTGCAATCCCTTGGTTTGCTTGGGCAGAGGATCTGTATCTCAGTCCATAAGTTATGAAGCTGCCGGACAGCAGAAGTTGAGATACTTTCACCTTCAACCAGGTGCACTTCATTGATCTCCTGTCTTTTGCATCAGCATGACAGTGAAATGTTGGGAGCTTATGCTTCACCTAGGGATTCATCTGACTTTCAAGCACAGAAAAGCATGGAACATAAAGACAATCAATTAAACCTCTATGCAAACAGGAATGGAATTTTTCTGTTTTAGCCAGCTACCCTAAAGACACCCTAACACAGCGCTCAAAATGCATGTGTTAAGAAACACATTGCAGACAAGTTATGTGGACAAAAAAACCCAGAAATAAATCTGCAAAATGAACAAGGCCAACCAAGTTTAGCTGGGAAATGTTCCAGTGACCCTCAGCAAGGGTGTATATTGTGGGTAAGGAATGTGGACAAGATGGAGCTGGAAAGAGAGAGGAGTCTTTTGGCATTTTTGGGCTATTGTACACTCAGCAAAACTCCAAAAGTGCTTGGGAAAATTTCCTTATGGTATTTTTCTTGTTAGTTTAATTCTTGTTTCAACATACAATTGGTCCCCTTAAGACTTGGGAGGAAAAAGCTGCAGTGATTCATTCTGTTTATTCAACATTGTTGAAATAAGATGATACTGTAAGAGTGATATCTGCTGCCAGTGTAGGACAGACAGTTTGTCTCCTGAGAGATCTGTGTCCTGAAACTATGAAGGAGAATTAGAAAACATAAAGAGAGAGAGACAAGAAAAAAATATTGTTTTATTATTTAAAAAAAGAAAAAAAAAAGTTACATTTTTGTTTTCTATGTTTGTTGCTATAAGCTTTGGAGTTCTAACTCCAAATTAAATAAAGGAAAATTATGTACAGGTAACTTTGTTTTTTTTTTCTTTCCTAAATTGAAGTGACATTAACTGTGTCTTTTCTGCATTGTTATCTCTAAGAATCTGGAAAAACAAACAGCAAAGTAGATTGTAAAAAATAGGGGCAGAGTGGAGCTGAAGAAGACCATCTAGACCACTACCCTGTCTACAGATAACACTGACCCTACCTCAATAGTTCCCAATAAATGTTTTCCTAATCTTTCATTCACAAACCTCCAGTGAGAGATTTTCATCTCTCAACAAATTTGCTGTCTAGACAAGTGTTTAGTAGTCTTCTTTTTATTTTTTATACTTCTTTTGTTCTGTAAGAGCCAGCCTAAATATCTTCTGTGTCAGAAATTACATCTACTTCTTACTGACGTACCCATGGCAGAAGTGCAACATAATTTGCTTGTGTCAGTCTTGAAAGCTGTAGTGATTGTCTCTTTTTAGGCTTTTCTAGCCTAGACGCTTTAAATCTCTGTTTTTAGACGGTGTTCTTGTAATCTGACTGTTCTTATTGCCCTGCTCAGACCTTCTCCTTCTGCTTTACCACCTTACAAGCAAAGCCCGAAAGGGAAATGGTGCTCCAGATGGACCTAGGAACTGTGTAGAGGTCTTTCTTCAGTTTGAGGATTTGCTCTGGAAGAACAGTGACTGGGATCATTCTGGACTGTACTTCTAATCTGTTTAAACTTCTCACAAGTAATTCTTCAGTGTAAATTACAGCAGTGAGAATGTTCTAGGAACAATTTCTGGGAGAAATGGAGGGGGCATGAAGACATTAACTTTTGGATGCTAAGGCGGCTCATAAGCATATATTCAGGGTGCTGTAGGTCATTTGGCCTAAGTGTCTGGGAATGTTTCCAACACCCCTTAATTTGCTAGTATGAATGTTATGAGTGCCATTGAAGATTTGGCCTTTATAGCAGAATCATATATTCTGTTTTCATTGAAGTTTTCTATTTTGTTATCAGATTCTATTGTCATAAAAAATGCTTGTCTGATGACTTAATGGGAAAAAAAAAATTGTGTAGTTGTACTCTTTTTTAAAGTTATTGATATCTCTAGGATGTGTATTCTTTTTTAAACAACTTATTGGGGATGCATGACTTTTTCTTTATTTGTTTCTTTTAATCTGGTGGTTAAAAAATTTATTTCCCTAGCGTAGGCTCTTACATGAGAGGTGATACAGAGACAGGGGGAGACATTTCAGGTGCTAGAATGGACAAAGTCAGGGAAGAAATTGGAGCACACACCTCTGTATCTGAGATCAGTGTACAAAGTGATATGCTGAGGGGTATCTGAGCAATGCCTACCTCTTAAAATTTAATGGTCAACAAATTTTAAGTTAGCTTATCCTCAATGTCCTTCAGATACTCTTACAAAGAAGATAATCCGAATGTCCTCTTTTTGAAAAATATGCAAAAGTTTAGAGGAAAAGGATGCATCAATTTTGAGTCTTGTCTCCTCATCCTTATGTTTGAGTGTCTGTCTGTTACTGTGCGGAGGAGAAGACTAAATGATTTATACTCACATCATTAGAGATATTTGTTCCACAGATCAAAAATTACAGCTTCAACTCAGAGTGGCTCAGTTTTACTCTGGACATTGTTTTTTACTATGGATTTTGCCTCCTGAGTTACTGATGTGCATTTCCTCCACTTGGTTTGGACTCCAATTCTGAAATTTCTTGCTTATTTGAGATTGTGTGAAACCTACACATGACTAAAATCCTTTGAGTGAGGAAAGAAACAAGAAGAAATTGTTCTTATACCTAGTTATTTAAAAACAACAATTATGGACTTCATTGAGTTCTCAGTCCCCAGATACTTCTTTCTGGGTTTTTAAAACAAAACCTTTGTGTATGTACCTTAAACCTACGGCATTTGAACTTGAACGGCATGGCAGATCATAAGCATATAGAAGGAATTTAGAATTAATTTATTTTCAAAATAATTGTTTTTAAAGTGACTTTAACAGTATGGGGATTTTCCTAATGGGTTTTGAATGTCTGAGATGAGAAATATGAAAAATAAAGACTGTGATGCATAACATAAGTACAAGTAACATAATAAAAGCTGTTCTGTAAAATTGAAAAGCTTACAAAGGCTAGATCATTGTACTTTGTCAGTAAGCGATGACAAGACATTTTTCGTATTATTATTCTTCACTGTGTGCTTTGTCCGGATGTAAGCTGAAGGTTGAAGCATTGAGCCATCAAAATTGATAATGAAATCAAGTCCTCAGGGAACTCCCACTCAGGAAACTGAAGCAGAAATTATCTTATTAGAATGTGTATGAAAGCAAATGAGAAATGATGCAAATAGTACAGCAGTGCACAATTGTGAGATTTTCTGGCATCCATGTATCTTTACATTGCTCTAATCAGACGGAGACATAGTTTTGCTGTCCAGTAATTAATTTTCATGGTTTTAAATTATCAGAAACCAAAACATTTGAAATGAGAAGTTACCCTTTTTGTAGAGCATGAAATACTACAGGTCTTGCTGGACGTGCTCTGCCTCATCTAGTCCAGGGGCTAGAGACTGGACTGGTTACCATAGTTTGGTGTCTGTCAGCAGGCTGATACTGCTCAGTCCAGGAAGGTTCTGTTCTACAGGTATGGGAACTGCTTTTTTTCTTGTAGCTAATATCTGCAATAGTTTTATTTTTTTAGGGTTCTGTGTTCCATCTTCTATAAATGTTCAGAAAATAGCCTTGTTGCAAATTTGTGGGAAGTTCTGAAGTGGCTGTTCTTCAGTCACTGTAGTTATACTAGTTCCTTTGGTATAAATAACTACCAGAAATAAGGTATATATGGTTGGTACTCCCAGGTGTCCCAGGGAGAAAAAGTGACTGTTCTGTTCCATGTCTTTCTGCTTCTAATGATTTATCATTATGCAAAGTATGAAATACATTATGTGGGAGTATGTGAAAAAAAATGAAACCAAAAAAAGCCAAAAAAACTCCCAACAACAAAGCCAAAAACTGAGGTATTCGTGTATTGTAGTATGCTTTACTAATAAATGATTTCTGGTCAAGGAAAACATGTACAGAATTTGTCTGAATGCCTTTATAGTTTACCATTAATTTCTCTTGACTTAGTGCTCCTGCTGCTGCTTCTGATCACAGTTGTCAGGATAACTGACAGTGGATGTAAAAATGGCAGCATTTTCCCATCTCCGTCATTAACAGACACCACACAAGTATTTTCTTTCTCTGAACTACTTAGCTACTGACACTGTGGAGCTGCCAACACTGTTTAAATACAGTGTTGCTTCACTCTTACTCCTTGGAGAAAGATTTATCTGAGCAGATGCAATCCCTGCCCTCATGGCCTTTGGATTGATGCTCTGCCCAAGAGGTAGAGAAAATCAGATATACCAATGTACAAAGAGGAAGAGGGCAAAGTCTCATGTTCTTAATTTCTAGTCCTTCCTCAATAGATATCTGCGTCTGGCTACACACGCAATAAGTTGTACTTGAGATCCTCACAGGGCAAGAAACCAGAGCAGATTGTTACTCATTGTACATCAAGTACTTTCTCTTCATACTTTTTCTATTTATGAGCAGGTTGTCTGGAATTTTTTACCAAGTTCAAGCTCTATGACTTGTGAGCTGTTGTTTTTGAGAATGTTTTGGGTTTGTTGTTTTGTTTCTCAGTCCTGATTAACAAGAAGTTTCCACAAATAAGACTTCACTCCTTGCTTCTTTATTTATTCTTGGAAGTCATTTGGTGTGTGTAACTTTTGGGATTGACTGTAATCTGCTGACAACATTGCAGCAAAATTGGCCTACATTGTGTGTTGCAGCATTTTGTGAAAACAAGACAGAGCAAAAGTTGAATCACTACCTGTCAGCTCTGTGAGGTAAATTTTGTTTGTCTCTTCTTCTCCTTATGTGTGGCATAGGACACTTATTTCTCAATGAGAGATGACCATCCATGAACAGCCCAGTTTTTACTGGAGAGTGACCTGCAGAAGGCCTCGCTTCTGTAGAGTAAACCAGGACCGGGCAAGTGCAGTAGCTTTTAATTTATAAGTCCTGAGGCTACATACCCTGCCTGAAACAGCTGTCTCAGAAAGGATTCCTTCCAGACATCAGAATTTTGTTGCTGTTCATCAGGACGGTGAATTGGTTTAGTGGAAGTGTTGAACCTGTAGAAGATCCAGAGTGGACTGAGTTGAAGGACTGGATTTAACCTCTCATTTTGCTGAGCTGAGTGTAATTTATTTTAAACTGTTTCTACATAATAGTACTGCTTATGAAAGCCTTAATTCACTGGCTTACTTGGCTATTATAATTATTATTATTATTATTAAAATGCTAATAGATAATCTCCTTAATGCAGTAATGTGTGGAGAAGTAACAGTGAAAGTCATACAATTTTTAAGGAGAATCTCCACATATTATAACTCCAATGCCCTTACTACAGAGTTATTCACAGCTGAGTTTGTTCTGCACTGGATGGTCTCCTGGGTATTTTGGTGCATGACCTGAACACCGAGGTGCTACCTGCCTTTCTGGAATTTAACCACGGCTTCACTGCCCAGTCCCTAGGAGGCTGTAGCACAGAGTTTTTGTTTTAGCCTCTGCACAAGGGGACGGAAGGATGATAGCTGGAGATGGGAAGTGTATCCCTGGTCTCAATCAGTTTTCTATTGGGCTCATGGTGAGAAACTCAAATCATTGACAGAAGACTCTCTTTCTCCCATACTTCAGAATCAGGCACTGGGGATTGCACTAATGTCTCTCAAAGAGGGGAGAAAGGAAGCTGTTTACTGCAATAGATCTTTACATTATTTTCCCCCTGATAGTTTACTCATAGCTGGCTCAGATGAAGGTGCGTTTTCTTGAAATTTATAGTGTCAAAATCTGACAAGAATAGGGCACTTCAGTTCCATTCCTTCTTCCTTGTTTTTGGCACTGATTTTATTATTTTTCCCCATGTTTCCATCAGGCAGTGTAGAAGGAGTGCAACTCCCACTGCTGTAGATCTTCACATTTATCTCTAGCATTCATGCAGAGCTCAATACACCATTGACAAATTACAGTGGAATTTCTTAACAGTTTCTTATATACCATATGGAATCTTTCTAATGGCTATAAGGCGAAAAGCATATCCAAACTCTAACCTGGTCTTTAATAGATGTGAAACTGTATGATGTATTTCCTTCTTTTTT